>JAFMOD010000692.1:59781-94638 GCA_019802435.1 Corydoras maculifer | reverse complement strand
CGGGACGTTTTGATCACATGATCAGAGAGTTTAAGGTGGGAGTCTATTGTGAAACCAAGGTTCTGGACCAAATCGGTTGGGGAACGATTGGATGGATGGATGAATGGATGGATGGATGAATGGATGGATGGATGAATGGATGTATGGATAGATGTCGGTTAACTGGTGGTACTGACCCGTGCCGCTCAGAGTCCGTCCTCCCGCAACAGTTTTGGTTTTGGCACTGCTGAACACATAGGAACAGAATTCTTGGACCTGTTGTAGGAAAACTGGGTGGAGCTCTTCTTCTATTAGCTCCTCCATCCTCTGCAGGTCCTCCTCTTTGGCAGGACGGATGAATACGAAACACCTCCTCTGTGCAAAATAGTTCCTCAGGCAGCGCCTGGGTAGGTTGTACCGCTCTACCTTACTGGAGGACCCTGAGAAAAAATATAAATTACAGACACCATCTTACAGGGTCAGTCATGATAGAGCATCCATCAGATTAAAGGTTCAATCACTAACCACTGCATGATCTTTACAGGAGGAAATATAGTACCAGTCTGTAGTTTGGCCACGCCCCCATGAGGCTCCATTGTCTATTTTCTCCACTTACCATATAGATGGACTTTATAGTTTTCCAATTCCAGACTGTAGTCCATCTGTGTTCTGTTGGTTCTCTGTTGGCATCACAGAACAGGTATCATTTGGGTGGTGGATTGTTTCTTGTCAGTTCTGCAGTGACACTGATGTGGTGAGGGGGTTTTAGTGCAGCAGTGCTGCTGGAAGTTTATTTCTCCACCTCAGTGACACTGCTGGGATAGGACTAATGCACCCACCCAATAACCCCTGCTCTGTGGTGGTACTATTGGGGTTCTGACCATTAAAACAGAGTAAAGGGGACGTACACAGTATGTACTGTAGAACAAACAGATGGACTACAGTCTGGAATTCTAGAACTCCAAAGTCCATCTTTACAGGAAGTAAGCTGAGAACATGGACCATAAGTGGAGCAGAAAGGGGGCGTGGCTAAACTTCTGGGTCTTGTACATGCTCTGATCTCACCTTGTTTCAACACCAGTGCACTCTCCAGATACTCGTCCGCTGTGATGGGCGTCCCATCTTTCTCCAGCTTTAGAGTGAAGTCTCGCACAGACCAGATGAAAGAAGGAAAGATTCGCATGAACTCCGCAGAGTCGTCTTCATCACCGCCCCGCTGAGCCTTCACCCGGATATTCTCAGTTAGTTCTGTAACATAGCTGCAGGGGTCGCTGTTAAGAACAATTCTGTTTATTTTTGAATTGACTTAATTTTTCTATAATGGATCGCACTGCACCGTTAAAATGTAATAATCAGACTCTTAAAAGGAACGGCAGATGAGATGCTGATTGGTTTATTTCACGTGACGCCGAAAACACACATAAATCACGACGTTACTATAGAAACCACACACACTGACACACTGACACGCCCTCAATCAAGCTGTGAAGTGCACAAGATCACTTAAATAAAGCCTCTTGAGGTGCTGCTTGGTGGATGTACAGAGTATATAAACCTTCACAGGGTCCTAAAGAGTGAGTATGTTAAATGACGTGGTGATTTGACACACACACACACACACACACACACACACACACACACACACAGACTTTCAATTTAAATATATATAGCTTGTGGCGAGGCGGCACGGTGGCTTAGTGGTTAGCACGTTCGCCTCTCAGCTCTAGGGATTCCCGGTTCGAATCCCCATCTGGGTGGAGTTTCCATGTTCTCTCCGTGTCTGCGTGGGTTTCCTCCGGGTTCTCCGGTTTCCTCCCACAGTCCAAAAACATGGATCAAGTTAATTGAGTTCTCAAAAATTGCCCTGTTTAGAGTGTGTATGTGTGAGTGAGTGTGTGCCCAGCGATGGATTGGCGCCCTGTCCTGGGTCTTTCTGCCCAGCGCCCGAGATGTTCTCCTCTGGATGGGCATGGGGAACCCCACCATGACCCTAATAGAGGATAAGCGGGAGATAATGAATGAATGAATGAATAGCTTGTGGCAACCAAACCCTGTTTACAGGTTAACCTGTTTTCCCTCTAACTATGTTATTGTTATAGTTATGGTTATGGTTAGTATAGGGTTAGGGTTAGTGTTAGGGTAGTAATCTTCATGGTTATGGTTTTGCACAGTTAAACTGTATATTTATAACTGTATATATAACATAAATACACCTTTCTATAAAATGAATGTAAAATCTTCATAATGCATACAAACTAAAGGGTGTGTGTGTGTGTGTGTGTGTGTGTGTTTGTTTACTTTGCATCCCTGTAAAGGATACTGCAGCTTCTCAAGAGCGGTATTGTCAATAACGCCGAGGCTGTTGTAGACCAGCGTGCTGCTCAACAGAACAGCGAGGCAGAAGATCCAGGTGTCGTGTTTTTCGTCACCCTGTAAAAGACATCAATGATAGTGATGTCCACATGGACTGACGGTGTATTTATGTTATATATACAGTTTAACTTATTTTATAGACATTGGGATATAAGTATATAGACATTTCTCCATTACCTTTCTGTTTCCATGTCAATAACAAATCAGTTCTTGTTATAATTCATCAGGTTTGTGGTAATCTTGATGCTCAGTGTTCATACAAAATACGTCTGATTTGCCCTATCTGTGCTGCTGCTGCTGCTGCTATGATTATGGGGCCTATCCCTTTCTTTAAATATACCTATAATAATTCCTAAACGCTAAATGTGTTTGCAAAGTATCCACCCAGTATCCACCCATGTGTTTAGTGCAAATGGCATGTTAGAAATGGCTTTGAATCTACAGTTAGAATAATTGTGTTGTATACTGTGGTAATGTGTCACCGATTGAGGACCACAGACCTCTCTGGAGCAACATTCATGCAAATGCAGAAGAACAAAAACGCAACGGATTGGAACCTAACTGTCTCGGCTCACCAAGAAAAAATGTGCGAACGTGGTGGAACAGTAATCAGAATACAAGCAAAATATTAAAAAAATCTTTTTTAAAAACCACCCCTATATCTACTATATTTAGTAGAAAATCGGCAGTTTATCCATAGAAAAAAAATTATTACCACTTATTAGTTAATTAATTGGTACATGTTGAAATTGATTCATGTGTTGTCATCGATAATGAACAATTGTGCAAAGTTTCAGCTTAATCGGATAACGGGAAGTGGGTGAAATAGCATTTGCAAACCTTTATTGACACACAGACAAACAGACAAATAGATGAAGCTGATAAAGGAGAATTATAATAATAATAATAATAATAATAATAATAATAATAATAATTCCGCTTTATCCTCTATTAGGGTCACGGGGGGTTCCCCATGTCCATCCAGAGGAGAAAGTTTCGGGCGCTGGGCAGATACACCCAGGACAGGGCGCCAATCTATTGCTGGGCACACACTCACTCACACAGACACTCTATATGGGGAAATTTGGAGAACTCAATTGACTTGATCCATGTTTTTGGACTGTGGGAGGAAACCGGAGAACCCGGAGGAAACCCACGCAGACACGGGGAGAACATGGAAACTCCACCCAGGTGGGGATTCGAACCAGGAATCCCTAGCGCTAAGAGGAGAACGTGCTGACCACTAAACCACCATGCCGCCCTTAATGCAAATATAATAAACCATTTTATAAAAACGACAAGGTGCTTGAGGTTGTGCGTTATGGCAAATAAATCACAGAAAGCGGTATAACAGCACTCCGCTGTGCATCGGGCCTAACGACACCTCAGATGCCCTCTGGTGCTTTATTGCTTAATTTTATTAAATTTTTTTCAATTGTTAAGATTTCAGCAGCCAATATCTGTCACGTTCGGGCGCGCTGTCCGGAGAAGGTGGCGCAGCGCGTTGCGGATGCAGGAAGCGAGCCAGGCGACCAGTTAAACAAACAAATCTCTGTTTAATAAACAGAAGGCAGTGGGAACGCCGCTGAAGGCACGGCGGGACGTGCCGGGACGTGCCGGGACGTGCCGGGACGTGCCGGGAGCAAAATACAAATGAACCACGGCGGGAAGGCCGCTGAAGGCACGGCGAAACGTGCCAGAATAACCTAAACCAAAACAACAAACTAAACACATCCGCAGACACCCGAAGTAACGGACATAAGCTAATGCTGACCTGCTGGCTCACGGGAAACAGCGTGCTTAAGAAACCGCCAGCAGGTCACATGTGATCAGGTAGAACCCAATCCTCGTTCAAGGGGATGGGGCCCTACCTACGGAAGCCCCACAAGGCCAAACCCGAAACACGGGTGACAGGGGGGAGTGGCCCAGCCCTCCCAACTTGACAATATCATTATCTACATTAATAAAATCTCATTAATAAATATGACGGACACTGGTGACACACATGGCTGTGATGTTGGTGGTGTCCTCACCTTATTCACATCCCCCAGGCCCTCAGTGTCCAGCAGGACCAAAGTATGTCCATCCTTTTCCGGATGTTGAACACACCACATCCAGATCCCTTTAGTCTTTGACTCGATGGTGTTGCCCAGAGCGAAGCCTGAAACAAGCACACAGTCTCATTAGATCACATTAGTTACTTTTGTGTAGTTTGGGGTGTTTTTCTGTTACGTCTCACAGAATGAAAACAGATAGGAAGGTGAGACAAGGTATTTTTGAGGTTATTTTGTAAATTCTTTCGTCCAAACTAACCTACAAATATCCTAATTTGATGGTTGGGGTTGGAGAACAGGTAATACACCACCGCTGGAGAAATGAGGGTTAAGGATTCCATGATGATGGGCTGGATGGTGGCGCAGTGGTTAACAGGTTCGAATTGAACATTCGATTAAGGTAAACTGGCTGCTCTAAATTGCCCCTATTTAAATTATCCCTATATAGTGTTTGTCTGTGTCCACCCAGAAATAGATTAGCCTCCTTTCCCGGATGTATTTGCCCAGTGCCAAAGACGTTCTCACCTGGCTGGGCATGGGGAACCCTGTGCAACCCAATTAAGGATTAAGTAAAAGGTAATGGATGGATGGATAATAAGATGGATGGGGGTAATAATGACATTAAATCATTTAGTAGACACTTTTATCTAAAACAACTTCTGAGTACCTCTATTGGGGTCAAAGTACATGGTCAGCCATGTACATATCAGGACTAAGGGCCTTTCTCAGGGGCTCATAGCAGAAAGTTTTCTGTACACTCTGGGTTTATAGCCCCAGCCTTCAGGTCAATACCCCAACACTGTAATCATTGAGCTAATGCACCCTCAACAGAACCCAATCATCAGACACGCAGTGTTCTATTCTAACTTCAGACTGAACCAGTTGGGTTCACCACCATAAATGTCAGTTCATGTTTGACGATCCTCACCAGTTTGCCTTCCTGCTAAACGGTTCATGAGATAAGACTTCCCAGTGCGGTAGAGTCCAACCACAGCAACCACCACCACCGGCTGAACGATCCCATCCAGAATGTCTTTGCCTTCTTTCATGACGCACAGTCGTCCATCAGAATCAGTGCCAATCAGACACACGGGCTCCTCCATGGGCTCAAACATCTGATGATGCACGTAATAAAGACAAAAATGACTTGAATTCTATTAAAATTTAATTCTATTTATGTTAACCTTAACAGTTAACATAAATCATTTACAAACTTTGAGTTTAGATCACAGATGCAAAAAAATAAATACGAATACAAACAGGAAACGAGGGACATCTATTGACCTGAATATAGCAGCTAACCACTAACATGAGTGAAATAATGTCCCCCCTAATTGTCCTCTAACTGCCAACACTTGTTCAAACTGGACAAGAAGACGCCTCAGGGTCCAGAGTAAAAGATCTAAACATTTAATTTATTAAATATCCATTCATTCCATTATCTCCCGCTTTATCCTCTAGTAGGGTCGCGGTGGGGTTCCCCATGCCCATCCAGTGGAGAATGTTTCGGGCGCTGGGCAGATACACCCAGGACAGGACGCCAATCTATTGCTGGGCACACACTCACTCACACAGACACACACTCTATATGGGGCAATTTGGAGAACTCAGTTGATGTTGATCCATGTTTTTGGACTGTGGGAGGAAACCGGAGAACCCAGAGGAAACCCACGTGGACACGGGGAGAACATGGAAACTCCACCCAGATGGGAATTCGAACCGGGAATCCCTAGTGCTGAGAGGAGAACATGCTAAACCACTAAGCCACCGTGCCGCCCTCTATTTAAAATATATTTATGTTAAAGTTACATTTATCTTCGAACAGATTACAGAACAGATTACAGAACAGATTACAGAACAGATTACAGAACAGATTACAGAACCGTACAGGGTGGAGAACATCAGACTGATGGAGTGATCTCACCCCTTTAGCAGAGACGCTCACTCTGAGGATCCAGCGACAGTCCGTCCTCTGACACGTGACTCTGAGACTGCTATATGTTTAAAACTAATTATTAAAATTTGAATTGTTCAAGCCGGATTTTCTTCGCTCTGTTTTGTGAGACTCTTATCTCAGATTTGCGCTGCTCTCACATTAAGCGTCTCTGCAGTGTATCCGCTCACAGCGGGCTGATAACGCCACCATGTTAGTTTCGATTTCGGTTTCTGGAGCATGCGCACTGAAGCAAGCTGGACCCCCCCCCCCCACCAGAAAAAAAAACAGGGCAATTAAGACTCAAACCGACTGAGCTTTCTTTACCCTCCCCCCCCAGGGGGGGGGGGGGGGGGGGGGGGGGGGGGGGGGGGGGGGGGGGGGGGGGGGGGGGGGGGGGGGGGGGGGGGGGGGGGGGGGGGGGGGGGGGGGGGGGGGGTACCCTCCCCCCCCACATCACACATATATGAACCCGAAACGTTCTCCCCTGGATGGGCATGCGGACCCCCACCGCGACCCTAATAGAGGATAAAGCGGAAGAGAATGAATGAATTAATGTATATATATATATATATATATATATATATATATATATATATATATATATATAGGCGGCACGGTGGCTTAGTGGTTAGCACGTTTGCCTCTCAGCGCTAGGGATTCCTGGTTCGAATCCCCATCTGGGTGGAGTTTCCATGTTCTCCCCGTGTCTGCGTGGGTTTCCTCCGGGTTCTCCGGTTTCCTCCCACAGTCCAAAAACATGGATCAAGTCAATTGAATTCTCAAAAAAATTGCCCCATAGAGAGTGTCTGTGTGTGAGTGAGTGTGTGCCCAGCGATGGATTGGCGCCCTGTCCTGGGTTTATCTGCCCAGCGCCCGACACGTTCTCCCCTGGATGGGCATGGGGAACCCCACTGCGACTCTAATAGAGGATAAGCGGGAGATAATGAATGAATGAATGAATGAATGATATATATATATATATATATATATACATACATACATATATATACAGTATATATATATATATATATATATATATATATATATATTATTAATAAATAATATTTGTAATTCTTTGGCTTATGTTTCTAATGCAAATAGAAGTGAATCTATAAAGTCATGTAAACTAAATTGATATTAATATTGGTTCACGAGCTTATTATTAAAGTTGTATCTTAACCAGTAAAACAACTTACTTCGACTTTAATTCAGTGAAGAAATCAGATGTGGAATCCGAAGCTGATTTATTTAATGATGAACAAAAAGGAACGAATCAGAACGTAGATCCCCTCCATCCACATCAGCTGCTACTTTGTTATTTATTTTAAAGTGAAAGTAGAATCGGACCTCTCATTCACCTTTGATTCTTATTTATGTAAAGTTCTCTGTACATCCCTGACAGCGCAGATCCGACAGATCACGTGATTTCTCCGAACGCAGTTCGAGTCTAATCTCAGGTGAGTTGCAGGTGTGCAGTGTCCTTGTTTCTGTCTCAGCAGCAGCAGCAGCAGCTTCCAGCATCATACGAGGTAAGCTCATTATTTAATTAAACGAGACGCGAGCGTTTCATACGTTTTAATTAATTTACTAAACACAATTTTGTCAAAGGTTCTCATGTAAAAACGTTAACTCCATTTTTCCCGTCTGTTTCGCAGATTTTCGTTAATAATTTCCCATAAAACTGAACTCATTTAAGCGCGAATGTCTTTATTTAGCTCATATTTTTAATTGATTTATTGTTTTACCGTGTTTGCATTCTGAAAGCTCATCACAGTGTGAAGTCGATTGAAAATCGCAATGCAGCGCCACCTGTTTTTCAGGTTGCTTTACAATATCCCTCTGAATGATTGTCAAAATATTATGTTGCTATGGTAATCGACTTGGGATTCACGGTGGCTTAGTGGTTTAGCACGTTTGCCTCTCAGCGCTAGGGATTCCCGGTTCGAATCCCAATCTGGGTGGAGTTTCCATGTTCTTCCCGTGTCCGCGTGGGTTTCCTCCGGGTTCTCCGGTTTCCTCCCACAGTCCAAAAACATGGATCAAGTCAATTGAATTCTTCAAATTGCCCCATATAGAGTATGTCTGTGTGAGCGAGTGTGTGCCCAGCGATAGATTGGCGCACTGTCCTGGGTCTATCTGCCCAGCACCCAAAATGTTCTCCCCTGGATGGGCATGGGAAACCCCCTTACGACCCTAATAGAGGATAATAATGGATGGGTAACCAACTAATGGATGGGTAACCAACTTGAGTGCTCCAACACAAGTGTTGTTGCAAGTTTTGACACAAATAGATTAATGTGTACAAGAACACACACACGCACACACACACGTCTTCCTGGTCGATCTCAAACCCAGTGCTAACCACGACGCCACCTACTGATGTGAAATTATTTAGAAACACATCGGCCTAGTGGGTGGCACTGAGCGGCCTGAGCAGAAGATAACGCATGTTTACAGCTGCTGAGTTTGTAAAGCAGTTCTGTTTTTGCAGATAAAGTGAAGATCATGTCCGCTAACATGGATGAACCTATTTGTTTGGTGGAAAATGTGGCTGGTTCGCTGCAAGTGAATAAAAGAGCCATTGAGTGCCTGAAAAAGATCAGTGAGCCAGTGGTGGTGGTCGCTGTGGTGGGACTCTACCGCACGGGCAAGTCGTACCTCATGAATCGCCTTGCAGGCAAACCAACTGGTACGTCAGGACCTGTATCTCCTCTGTTCTTCTTTAGAGACTCCAGATGATCTGATCTAGTCTAGTTTCAACAACCTGAGTTCTAATCATACTGATAAAACAAGTTAAACAGTAAAAGATATGTTAGATGTGACAGCTTAAAGGAGGTCTGTATAACCGTGGCCACAAAATAATGAAATTTAGGGATATATATATATATATATATATATATATATATATATATATATATATATATATATAGATCAAGCACCTAGTTATGCATTCTGGACAATTGTATGTTTTAAATCTAGTGAAATACATTGGGGAAGGCCCATTCCTCTTCCAACATGACTGCCCCAGAGAACAAATGCAAGGTTCATAAAGACAAAGTTTGGTGTCAAAGAATAAAACTGGTCCACTGGTCCTGGCTTTCAACCCATCAAACATCCAAGAATGAAAATGATGAGTCAGGTTTTTTCTCTTCCGAAATCACTGTCTGACCTCTGAAAACATGTTTGGATCAAAAGGCAAACATTCCCACAGATGCAGTGTAAGGCCATCCCACAGAAGTGGTAGCTGTTAAAGCTGTTAAAGGGGAACTAACTAACAGAAGAGGTAATAAAAGCTCCTGTTAATAAAAAGTGTAGAAGTTGAGTAATTTTATATCAAAACTCTGCAGCCCGGCTTGTGTTTAACCCCTAAGTGAACTCATGTCCCTCCATCACTCACTTTCCTCCATTGGCTCCTGTAGCTGCTGCATTCAGTACAAGTCACTAACTCTGGCCTATAGAACCATTTCTGGATATTGCCCCTCCTACCTTCACTCTATCTTTTCTAAATACACTCCGACTCGTTCACTTCGCTCCAGTGATAATTGCCCCCTGTGATTCCACCTCACCGAGGAGCTGATTCTCACCCCGTGACGTCCACCACTGCAAAATGGTGGAACCATTTTCCCAACTCTGTCCGTAAGGCAGAATCACTAAACAGTTTTAAGAAACTACTGAAGACGCATCTCTTTAACAAATACCTGTTGTAGAAAAAAAAAAGAGGGGGGGGGCACAGCATTGAATAACAATCAGGTTTGATGAATTTACAGTGTAGTTGGTTTTCTTCATAACTTCTGACTTGTAATATTCTTATTTGTAAGTCGCTTTGGATAAAAGCGTCGTCTGCTGAATGATTAAATGTAAATGTAAAATTTTAGCAGATAGAAGTGACAGTGAATAAATCAGTTTCATCTGACAGGTTAAGAAACAGTTAGAACATTGCTTATTCCAACAACAGCAGTGTTGATGAGGACTTTGTTATAATTATGAGGTTTAAAATGATGAGGACTTTCTCGTAACAATGACATTAATGATGATAATAATTTAATTATTATTTTAGGCTTCGCTCTTGGCAGCACCATCGAGTCAAAGACGAAAGGTATTTGGATGTGGTGTGTACCGCACCCTAAAAGGGCAGGACACACATTGGTTCTGCTCGACACTGAGGGACTGGGAGACGTGGACAAGGTGAGCTTACTGTATTTTGGTCAAACTTGTAAACTTTGCAATTTCAGCAAATCAACAACACAACAGAAACATTTTCGCTTGTCTCAAGTGTTAATTTCGGTGTCATTCATTGCACTGTGCCATTAAAATAATTCATTCATTCATTATCTCCCACTTTATGCTCTATTAGGGTCGCGGTGGGGTTCCCCATGCCCAACCAGGGGAGAACATTTCGGGCGCTGGGCAGATAGACCCAGGACAGGGCGCCAATCCATCGCTGGGCACACACTCACTTACACATACACACTCTATATGGGGCAATTTGGAGAACTCAATTGACTTGATCCATGTTTTTGGACTGTGGGAGGAAACTGAAGAACCCGGAGGAAACCCACGTGGACACGGGGAGAACATGGAAACTCCACCCAGATCTGGATTCGAACCGGGAATCCCTAGCGCTGAGAGGAGAACATGCTAAACCACTAAGCCACCCAATAAAATAACAATCCATTAAATTCAGATTGCATCAGATTTTTAAGGGGAACATCAAGTGACAAGCTGATTGGCTGAATATCACGTGTCACCCAAATCATACACATGAATCACATCGTCACGCCCTAAATCAAACTGTGTGGTGATAAAAATCACTAAAATAAAGAAGCTTGAGTTGCTACTTGGTTTTAAAGAGTATATAAACCTCCACAGGCTCCTGAAGAATAAGTATGTTATATGGATTTACGTATTTCAGGGCGATGCAGCGAATGATGCCTGGATCTTCTGTCTGGCTGTTCTACTGAGCAGCACTCTGGTCTACAACAGCCGTGGAACAATTGACAACCAAGCTCTGGAAAATCTACAGTATCCTTAAGTTTTAACCAAAATGAACAAGATCCTTAATTTAAACACAGCTGACTGACCTTAACGCCCTCACAGCTATGTTACCGAACTGGCAGAGCAGATTAAAGTTAAAGCTCCTGCAGCCTCAGCCAATCAGACTGAAGACGACGACGACGACGAGTTTCGCTTCGTGCAGTTTTTTCCAAATTTCATCTGGACTGTGCGGGATTTCGTACTGGAGCTGGTGATTGAGAACAAAGGTCGGGTCAATGAGGACGAGTACCTGGATTTTGCCCTTCAGTTAAAGAAAGGTATGACATTAGGACACACCTTGATTAGGACTGTTTTATCTCGAACTTGAGACGCTGGAGTGAGGTGAAGTCAACACACATCAAAAATCTCAATCATTCATTCATTATCTTCCGCTTTATCCTCTATTAGGGTCGAGGTGGGGTTCCCCATGCCCATCCAGGGAAGAACGTTTTGGGTGCTGGGCAGATACACCCAGGACAGGGCGCCAATCTATCGCTGGGCACACACACACTCACGCAGACACACTCTATATGGGACAATTTGGAGAATTCAATCAACTTGATCCATGTTTTTGGACTGTGGGAGGAAACCGGAGGACCCGGAGGAAACCCACGCGGACACGGGGAGAACATGGAAACTCCACCCAAATTGGGATTCAAACCGGGAACCACTATTGCTGAGAGGAGAACATGCTAAACCACTAAGCCACCGTGCCGCCCTGAAAATCTCACTTTATACTAAAAAATAGAAAAATTGAAATGGGTAAATTATTGAGAGGGCAGAACGGTGGTGTAGTGGTTAGCAAGATCCAGGTTCGAATCCCGATCTGGGTGGAGTTTCCATGTTCTCCATGTGTTTGCACTCTGGAATCTCAAGTTTCCTCCCACGATCCAAAAACATGGATTTACCCAGGACAGGGCTCCAATCTATCGCAGGGCACACACACACACATATACACACACACTATACATAGAAGCCAATTCATCATGAATTCATGTTTTGGACTGTGGGAGGAAACTGGAAAACCCTCACGAACACAGGGAGAACATGGAAACACCACCCAGATCGGGATTCGAACCTGGATCCCCAGCGCTGTGAAGCGGACGGGCCAACCACTAAGCCACTGTGTCGTCCAGTCAGAATTTTAACAGAGGGTATTCATTCTGTGTCTCAGGTGCAGGTAAGAAGGTCAACGATTACAATCTTCCACGGCAGTGCATTCGGAATTACTTTCCATCCCGGAAGTGTTTCGTATTCCCGCTGCCTGCCGCACAAGAAGATATGGGTCGACTTGAGAGTGTAGATGAGGGACGGCTGTGTCCTGGCTTTCTGGATGCTACACACAAGTTCTGTGAATATGTTTTTGAACAGAGCCGAGTGAAAACGGTTAAAGGAGGACACAAGGTCATCGGGAGAAGTGAGAGACAATTCACTTTAGAGACGAAAAGCTTCATATCTAGTGATTTTTTATGATTTTTATGTGTGTGTGTGTGTGTGTGTGTGTGTGTGTGTGTGTGTGTGTGTGTGTGTTGACAGTGCTCGGTCACCTGGTGCAGACCTATGTGGATACAATTTCCAGTGGCAAAGTACCCTGTCTGGAAAATGCAGTGGTTGCTATGGCAAAGATAGAGAACCAGACAGCTGTAGAGGAGGCACTGAAGCTGTACTGTGATGGCATGGCTGAGGTTACACACAAACATTCATTCATTCATTCATTATCTTCCGCTTTATCCTTTATTAGGGTCGTGGGGGGGTTCCCCATGCCCATCCAGGGGAGAACGTTTCGGGCGCTGGGCAGATACACCCAGGACAGGGCGCCAATCTATCGCTGGGCAACACACAAACATACATACATATATATACATACATGTGTATATATATATATATATATACAACCTCAATATATACAGTACCAGTCCAGTTTGGACACGCCCCTTCTCATCATCTATTTCCTCCATTTTCCATATAGATGGACTTTGTAGTTCTACAATTCCAGACTGTAGTCCATCTGTGTTCTGTTGGTTCTCTGTTGGTCAGCAGCATCACAGAACAGGTATCATTTGGGTGGTGGATTGTTTCTTGTCAGTTCTGCAGTGACACTGATGTGGTGAGGGGGGGTTTTAGTGCAGCAGTGCTGCTGGAGGTTCATTTCTCCACCTCAGTGACACTGCTGGGATAGGACTAATGCACCCACTCAATAACCCCTGCTCTGTGGTGGTGCTATTGGGGTTCTGACCATTAGAACAGAGTAAAGGGGACGTACACAGTATGTACTGTAGAACAAACAGATGGACTACAGTCTGCAATTAGAGAACTACAAAGTCCATCTGCACAGGAAGTGGAGCTGAGAACATGAAGAAAAAGTGGAGCAGAAAAGGGTTTCATGATTTTTTTCTTTTACAGGTACAAAGTTTGTTTCCTGTGACTCACAGTGAAATGTTTTCAGAACACCAGAAACACAGCAAAATAGCGACTGCTGAGTTTTTTATAAGGTCTTTTAAGGATGACAAAAGAGAGTACTACATGAGATTTATGGTGAGACTGACGCCAACAGACTTTAATCCAATGACTTGTATCTCAACTTGAGTGTTGGAGTCTTTCTGATTTCTCAAACATCACTGCTTGTACAGCAACCTACAGATAACGTATAAGAACATTAAGCTACCTACAGTAAATAAAATCTGTCCCTGTGCCTTTAGGAGGAAATAAATAAATCTTATGGACAGCTGGTTGGTGAAAACATGGGAATGTCGGAGGCAAAGTGCAAGACGCTCCTTTCAGATTTATCCACAGAGATAAACACGAACCTGCAGTCGGGGGTTTATGCCAAACCTGGAGGATACAAGCTCTATTGTGAACACAGAGAGGGCATCCTGACTAAATACCACTGCCAGACTAACAAAGGTGTCATGGTAAGAAAACAAAATATGAATATAATAACTCATGTTTTATGATCATACAGATTAACAGCAGAGAAATATGAAATAAAACAGAATTAGAATAAAATTGTGATAAAATTGTTGAGAAATGTAAATGTTATTGTATTGTATTTTTTGTGTGTGTTTGTGTGTTTGTGTGTGTGTGTGTGTGTGTGTGTGTGTGTGTGTGTGTGCAGGCTGAAGATGTGTTGCAGGAGTATTTAAGTGAAAGGAGCGCAGAGGCAAACCTTATTCTCCAGACTGACATCCATCTCTCTGAAAGCGATAAACAGATGCAAGGTCAGAAATGTTATACAGTATATTAATAATAATATTTAACTTTATTAGGTATACAGGATGTTTGTATTCAGTCATTCTGCAGAAGGTTTTCTCCAAAACGACAGTAAATTAGAAAAAAAAAAACCCAGCTGAGCCGCACTATATCAATCCAGACTAAATTTAGATCTGATGAATGATCAGACGCATGCAGAAGAGGTGGGGCTTCACGTGTTTCTTAAAAAGAACACATTACAGGACATTTATCCAACATTGTCATTGGTATAATAACGATAAGAGAACAACAATAAGAGAACAACAATAAGAGAACCTGAATTAATAAAACCAATGAGGACATGTATGGTAAAATAAAGGGGATCAAGCACTGAACCCTGGGGTACACCACTGCTAATAACATGATGAGACCAAAAGAACACCAGTACCTTGTCTTGCCAAAAAAAAAAGTAACAGAGTGGTAAGGCTGTTTGGTTACCCATCTGAAGATTGGAGGTTCAAATCCCAGGTCCAACCCATAAGCAAGGCCCTTAAACCTCATTGATTTAGGAGTGCTGACCTTGGCTAACCTTGCACTCTGACCGCAACAATAAGGTTGGGATACCTGTGAGTCGCTTCAGGTAAAAGCATCTGCAAAATTACCAAATATAGTGTAATACCTGATCACACCTTTATATTGTGACTTATGTCACATGAGGAATGTGTCTCATGGCACCAATCACAGCAGGAGGACACGTCAATTCCACCTGACAATGAAGTTCTAATCATGCTTTTATAATCTTATTTCACCTTTTTTAAACTGACATCCATGTTTTTGTTTCTTCTCCTTATTGTCTCCTAAAAACCAAAAGAGGAAATCCAAAGGACGATGCTGATGGAGCAACAGTGTAAAGCAGAACAGGTGAGGAAGGTGGAGCTGGAGCGAGTCATGCAGGAGCACAAGAAACAACATGAGGAGCAGGTGGAGCAACTGAACAGGAAGTTAACGGAGGAGAAGCTTCAGCAGCAGCAGGAAATGGAGCGAGCCATCTCCAGCAAAAATGAAGAAATCAAGGATCTGATGGAGAAAGGTTTCAAAGAAAAGGCCGAGCAGTTGAAATACGACACTGAGACTCTTCAAAAAGAAAAAGAAGCATCGACTTCAGCTATTAAAGAATACGTCGGGCCTCTCATGGAATTCGGTCGAGAAATGGTCACAAAGTATATTCAGTACCAAATAATGAAGAAGGGGTTTCCTGTCATGATGTAAATGAAGGTGCTTCACCTTCTGATGGAACAAAAAACCCATCAAAGTCTCGAATGTCCTCAAATGGAAGGTTATATAATATCAAAGACTGTAGTTATGGAGGCGGCACGGTGGCTTAGTGTTTAGCACGTTCGCCTCTCAGCGCTAGGGGTTCTCCAGTTTCCTCCCACAGTCCAAAAACATGGATCAAGTCAATTGAATTCTCAAAATTGCCCCATATAAAGTGTGTCTGTGTGAGTAAGTGTGTGCCCAGCGATGGATTGACGCCGGGGGGGGGGGGGGGGGGGGGGGGGGGGGGGGGGGGGGGGGGGGGGGGGGGGGGGGGGGGGGGGGGGGGGGGGGGGGGGGGGGGGGGGGGGGGGGGGGGGGGGGGGGGGGGGGGGGGGGGGGGAGTGGGGTCCCCATGGGGGGCACTGGGTGCTGGGCAGATACACTGGGTGCAGATACACTGGGCACAGACACACACACTATCCATTCATTTCGGGCGCAGGGCAGATACACCCAGGACAGGGCGCCAATCTATCGCTGGGCACACACTCACTCACACAGACACGCACGCATACACACTCTATATGGGGCAATTTTGGAGAGCTCAATTGACTTGTTCCATGTTTTTGGACTGTGGGAGGAAACCAGAGAACCCGAGAACCCGGAGGAAACCCACACGGACACGGGGAGAACATGGAAACTCCACTCAGAGATTCGAACCGGGAATCCCTAGTGCTGAGAGGAGAACATGCTAAACACTAAGCCACCGTGACACTCACACACACTATACAGGGGTAATTTACTAAATTAAACTAAATTCTAGATACTAGTTTTGATAAAGTAAGTTCTGTTTAACCGGTAAACATTTGGCTGTTTAGGTAAGTAGTAACCACGCAACCTCAAATGCATCACGTCTACTATATTGTCATGTGACATGAGGTCACAGCATATATTTATATTTAAAATCATAAAACTCTCTGATTTTGGATGTAATTAAGATTGCGTTGTTTGTTTTCGAGGTTGTCTTTCATTTATCTCAGTTGTTTAGCTCTCGTCAACAGTCAACTCTCCTCCTTCCAATGGTTGATCTTTCTCAGATTAATCATGTGATTAAGCTCCAGTCGAATCATAGGATAACACATTGTGCTGTGCTGTAACTTTAAAATAGCTTCAAACTTGGATGAAGATGATTCGGAACACAAAGATCACCCATTTATTAATTAATGAACTTCTTGTTGTAAAAACTTTAATAAGTCATGAATTTTCTAATATCCCATGAAGGATGTGTATCAGAAAAAGATAAAGTACAGAAAAAGGGAATGAATAAATGATCTGAGAGAGAAAAAAATCTAAGAAATGTTCATATTTTAGTCATTTATTAAGTTTTTTTTTATTGTTACACAAATTTATGTGGTGCTCTTTTACTTTAGCAACCTAATAAACAGTTCTTTAACTTATCTTTAACTTTCACCTACTTTAATTTTAACTAAGCATTAGACCTTGATGTTTTAAACAGACCTATTATGATAAATATATAAATATAAGAATGTGGCGGCTCAGTGGTTGTGGTGTTGGGCTGTCAGTCTGAAGGTTGTGGATTCAAATCCCAGGTCCATTGAAGTTACCACTGCTACCAATTAACTCTCATTGCTCCAGAGGGCGACGTATCAACCCTGTGTTCTGACTCCTTAACTGTAAGGCTTCAGATCACTTGGGTAAATGTAAAAAAATAAGCACCCTCCCAATGAGGACCAAATACAGGATTTAAGGATTGAGACCACAGGAGCAGGTTTACATCATCGTAAAAGTCGTGAGAAGGCGGACAGCCCTACACCAATTGCTTTTGGAATAATTCCAGGCAGGAACAAAGATGCTCCCATTCCGACTGTGTCTACGATCGAGCTGAATATAGAGGGCTTAGATTCCTCCTCCTTCTTCATCTCAGTCTTTAAATTGGAAATCTCCTTCTTCATCTCTTCAGCCTGTTGCTGTAACTGTTCTTTCAAAAGTGCCTCATACTCCTGAAACACAAATCAAACCAAACTCTGTTTTTCACTTGTTTTACTTGTTGTGCACACACAGGCAGGTGGCGCTCAAATTCATACAATGAACAATGGAAGAATTGAACAATCAAAATGGCTGAACCTGACTCACTTTTTGTTTGGCATCCAAAACCCGTAGCTTTTCCTCTTTAACTTTCTCGAGTTCTTGGTTTTTGCGCTCAAGCATCTGCTTCATGTTCTCTTCATAAGTCTTTTGAGAGTCTTTGAGTGCTTGTTCCTGTAGCTGTTTCTGTTCCTCTGCAGCTCTACGTTCTTGTTCTAGAATCTCGGCACGCAAACGCTTCTCTGTGAACAGCAGAACCAGAGGCAGTGATTTATAAACGACCCAAGCTTGCAATTACTTACAAGTCAAACGGGACAGATTGTGTGTGTGTGGTATACTGATATACAACACATTGGAGCAATGAGAGTTAAGGGCCTTGATCAAAGGCATACATTGACAGATTTGGCAAATGTGGGATTTGAACCCCCAACCTTCAGATTGTTGGCCCATCACTCTAACCACTGAGTTACCAGCACAGCAAAAGGATTATTTTCCAGCCTCTGCACTGCTCTTGTATCCTCCAGGGATCCAAGGATCCAGGTTTGAATCCCAATCTGGGTGGAGTTTCCATGTTCTCCCCGTTTCTGCATGGGTTTCCTCTGGGTTTCAGACTGTGTGAGTGAATGAGTACCCAGCAATGGATTAACTGTCCTAAAATACCCTACCTACCCGACCCTAGTTTCTAGTATAGGATTACGCAGAAGATAATGAGATGAGATGAAGGTCGCAGCACTAAGACTTGGGAGCTCTCAGCAGTGATATTATCTGTAGGTGCTTCACAGCTTCCAAAAATGTCTGGGCTCCATCTGGCCGCCATCATCACACTTTGCATCATGGTAAAAAATGTTGTGAAAAGAGTTGTAACGCTTTCAAATTTTCTAGCCCAAGCAAACAATCCAACACACCAAACGTGAAAAACCAACACTATGTTAGTAAGTTGTTAGTTCATCTGTTCAGAGTTCAGGTACCTTCATGTTTCCTCTCTGCTTCAGTGAGGAGCTGATCGCTAACTAGAATGTTTTTCTCAAATCGCTCTTTCTCCTGCAGATACTTAGTTAATACTTCCTCATTCTGTAAAAAGAAAACACAATAATTTATACTTTACACATTTATACAGAGCTCAGTTAATCACTAAATCAAACCGTTGGTCCATTGCACATGCAGCCGTACCATAATTTGCTTATTTGTTATTTCTCTGTACTCCTTTGTGAGGCGCTGGAGTTCTTCTTTATACTTTTGGTGTCCTCCTGGGTGCAGGAAGGAGCCGTCATCCAGAGCTTGGTCCAGAGGAGTGAAGATGAGTTTCAGCTCCGCCCTGCAGACGGACCTGCATTGTTCTTGATTCGTGTAGCACAGGTCTGTGTACTCTTCTTTTATTTTCCTCTAAAGGATGAATAAAAAAAATTAACACTTTCTATTTACTTGACCTAATTGGCTTAGTGGTTAACACGTCCGCCTCAGGTTTCCTCCCACAGTCCAAAAAACATGGATTAAGGTCAATTAAATGCTCCAAAATACCCCATATGTGTTTGTGTGTGTGTGTGTGTGTGAGAGAGAGAGAGAGTGAATGTGTGCCCAGTGATAGATTGGTGCCCTGTCCTGGGTGTATCTGTACAGCACCTAAAACGTTCTCCCCTGGATTGGCATGGGGACCCCCCCCCCCCCGCGACCCTAGTACAGGACAAAGCAGAAGATAATGGATGGATAGTGTGTGTGTGTGTGTGTGTGTGTGTGTGTGTGTGTGTGTGTGTGTGTGTGTGTGTCTGTGTGAGTGTGTGCGCAGCGATGGTTAGGCAATTTGTCCTGGGTGGACTTAGCACCTGAAAAGTTCTGGTTGGGGGTTATGACCCCACCTGCGACCCTAGTTATTTGTCATTGGGTCCACCATCAGGAGAACATCTATATAGATAGATAGACAGACAGACAGACAGATAGACAGACAGAAAGACATGGGTTGTTTGTTTGTAAGGTCCCGTACCATAAGCTCCAGCTGGGCTTTTTGTTCGACATCATTAAAGGACGTGGTGTAAAAAGCATCGAGGGCTTTTTTCTCTACTTTCCCGTGCAGCTCAGACAGCACTGACGGTTCCACTGGGAAAGTCACAGACTCAAACATGTTCTCCCTGTAGACCTGCAGGGCCTGTTCCACTGCCTTGTTATTCTGAAGCTGAGCCAGTGTCTCTACTGCGTTCTCCAGACAGGGAACCTTACCACTGCGAATCGCCGCCACATACACCTCTGCAAGACTGCCCAGAACTGTCGAGGTAACCAGGGTTTAGAGTTAGTATGCAGATATTGTGTTTTAAGCTACTTTACATTTAGTTTTGCTACGTATTTTCATTCATTCATTCATTATCTCCCGCTTATCCTCTAGTAGGGTCGCGGTGGGGTTCCCCATGCCCATCCAGGGGAGAATGTTTCGGGCGCTGGGCAGATACACCCAGGACAGGACGCCAATCCATCGCTGGGCACACACTCACTTACACAGACACACTCTATAGGGGGCAATTTTGAGAATTCAAATAACTTGATCCATGTTTTTGGACTGTGGGAGGAAACCGGAGAACCCGGAGGAAACCCACGTGGACACGGGGAGAACATGGAAACTCCACCCAGATGGGGATTCGAACCGGGAATCCCTAGAGCTGAGAGGCAAACGTGCTAACCACTAAGCCACCGTGCCACCCCTGCTACATATTTGATTGCTATTTTTGTAAATGCAATAGAGCACTCGAGGTTGTGTATTATTGTGTGTAAATCACAGGAAGCGCGAGTGATAATAATGCCAATGATGCTTCCCCATAATGCATGCCCTCTTGCACGTTATTGATTTATTATATTAAGTTTGTGTAGAAGAGAAACTGACCGATTCCTGTGAGGACCCTTCCGTTCGTCACTGTTTTGGGTTTGGCACTGCTAAATACATATGAACAGAATCCTTCAGCCTGCTTTCGGAACCCTTCGTTGAGTGTGTCCTCGGTTATCTCCTCCATTCTCTGCAAATTGTCTTCGCTGGTAGGACGACTGAAAACAAAACACCGTCGTTCTGCAAAGAAGTTGCGCAAACAGCTTCTTGGCAGGTTGTACTGTTGAATCTTAGCAGAATATCCTAAAATTAAAAAAAGAAAAACGTATGGTTAGATCAGTACAGTGTGGAGTGATTGGGGTCATACTGTGTATAGTTTGCATGTTCTTTATATAGCTTGCCCGTGGGCTTCTATGAAGGACATTACAGACACAGATGGCCAGCTCTGAGGCAACGAAAGCCAGATTTGGGTTCATCCACCCGGAGTACTGACTCACCGGGCTTAAGAACCAGAGCAAACTCCAGATATTCATCAGCTGTGATCGGAACCCCATCTTTCTCCAATTTCAGTGTAAAGTCTCGCACAGTCCAGATGAAGGAGGGGAAGATTCGCATGAAGTCTGTCGATTCATCACCATCACTCTCAGTTTGAGCCTTCACCCGGATGTTCTCTGTAAGTTCTGAAACAAAGCTGCAGGGGGTCATTGTTAAAGAGAACTACTCTGCTTTTCATTGTATGGTTGTGTCCAAACAACTTTCTACACGCTAAATAATAAGCAAGAGCTATATGCAAGACACAGATCCAGTTCTGCACAGATGCTGTTCTATTCTCTGTTTCCTCCTCCCACCACATAGATGGACTTTGTAGTTCTACAATTCCAGACTGTAGTCCATCTGTGATCTGTTGGTTCTGTGTTCTCTGTTGGTCAGCAGCATCACAGAACAGGTATCATTTGGGTGGTGGATTGTTTCTTGTCAGTTCTGCAGTGACACTGATGTGGTGAGGGAGTTTTAGTGCAGCAGTGCTGCTGGAGGTTCATTTCTCCACCTCAGTGACACTGCTGGGATAGGACTAATGCACCCACCAAATTATCCCTGCAGTTTTGGACACTTAAGTGTTCCGTTTAAATCAACTGTAAAGGATACTGTAACTTCTGAAGAGCCACATTGTCAATAGTCCCAATGCTGTTGTAGACTAAGGTGCTGCTGAGAAGCACAGCCATGCAGAAGATCCAGGTGTCGTGCTTTTCATCACCCTAAAAAAATTAACATTGTTTAATGCATGCAAAATTCTGACCCATACAGTATGAGTCAAAAGTTTGGACACTTTGTCCAATGTCCATGTTCTCAGTTCCACTTCCTGTCAAAAGTTTAGTCTTTTTGCTCCATTTTCTTTTTCCTCCTCTTATCATACAGATGGACTTTGTAGTTCTCCAATTTCAGTCTGTAGTCCATCTGTTTGTTTTACAGTACATACTGTGTACATCCCCTTTACTCTGTTCTAATGGTCAAAACCCCAATAGTACCACCACAGAGCAGGGGTTATTGGGTGGGTGCATTAGTCCTATCCCAGCAGTGTCACTGAGGTGGAGAAATGAACCTCCAGCAGCACTGCTGCACTAAAACCCCCTCACCACATCAGTGTCACTGCAGAACTGACAAGAAACAATCCACCACCCAAATGATACCTGTTCTGTGATGCTGCTGACCAACAGAGAACACAGAACCAACAGAACACAGATGGACTACAGTCTGGAATTGTAGAACTACAAAGTCCATCTGTATGATAAGAGGAGGAAAAAGAAAATGGAGCAAAAAGACTAAACTTTTGACTTCGAATGTGTATATTGATGAAATGTATATAATATTTTAAATGACTCTACACAGTTAGTCTTTTAACTTATGTAAAGGCTTTAGAAATGAGTATCCCTTTCATCTCATTCTTACCTTGTCCACATCTCCCAGACCTTCAGTGTCCAATAACACCAGGGTGTGTCCTTTTTTTGTTGGATGTGGAACACACCACATCCAGATTCCCTTTGTTTTGGACTCAATGGTGCTGCCCAAAGCAAAACCTAACAAACACCAGAACATAAAATGTAATCGTAAATGTACATTGATGAAGTAATTGCCAATTTACTGTATATATATATATGTATATATATATATATATATATATATAAAATGATGCATGTGCAGGTGTGTGTGTGTTTGTGCACCTGATTGATGTCCTGCAAGACGGTTCATTAAATAAGACTTTCCTGTTCGATAGAGTCCAACAATAGACACCACCACCACAGGCTGAGTGATCTTGTTTAAAATGGCTTTAGCTTCCTGTGTAACACACAGCTTTCCATCAGAATCACCTCCGATCAGACACACTGGCTCCTTCATTTCCGGGGACATCTAATCAATAAAAACACAGAGGGTTATACTGTTCAAAACTCAACTCAGGATGATAAATTGCAACTAACTGTAAAGTTTTAGGGCGGCACGGTGACTTAGTGGTTAGCACGTTCGCCTCTCAGCGCTAGGGATTCCCGGTTCGAATCCCCATCTGGGTGGAGTTTCCATGTTCTCCCCGTGTCTGCGTGGGTTTCCTCCGGGTTCTCCGGTTTCCTCCCACAGTCCAAAAACATGGATGAAGTCAATTGAATTCTCCAAATTGCCCCCTATAGAGTGTGTCTGTGTGAGTGAGTGTGTGCCCAGCGATGGATTGGCGCCCTGTCCTGGGTCTATCTGCCCAGCGCCCGAGACATTCTCCCCTAGATGGGCATGGGGAACCCCACCGCGACCCTAATAGAGGATGAAGCGGGAGATAATGAATGAATGAATGAATGTAAAGTTTTAAAAAACCTTCAATATGCTCAAGGATCCACAGCAGTAACATTGAACCCATAACCCTCAGCCCATCACCCTAAACACTGAGCTACCATGCCCTTATTTATAGATGTTATTGACAATTACAGTTTTAGTTCATGTGTGTGTGTTTGTGTGTGTGTGCATGCGCGTGTGTGGACAGACAACAAAACGTCCTTCTATTTTGTTGGCAAAGCGCTCAGTTTTTATGGGATTTTATGATATTATGGGATGTTAGGATTTAGCAAACAGAAGCATTAATGACTTTACATTTACAGTTTCTTATAGTTCTATATATAAACCCTATATTTTGCAGACGACGTTGTAAATGTAAAGCACTCCGGTGATGGTTAAACAAACATGAACACTTGTTTTTCAAGCCATGAGGGTTTATTTTATACAGTAAACTGCACTGGAACAATTAGTATTAAAGTTTTTTAATGCAGGAGCTGCCACATCTTTATAGGAACAAAGAGCACATTTCTACTGATAAGATAAAATGTCATACACAGAATTTCACAATTATACATTCATTCATTCATTATCTCCCACTTTATCCTCTATTAGGGTCGCGGTGGGGTTCCCCATGCCCATCCAGGGGAGAACGTCTCGGGCGCTGGGCAGATACACCCAGGACAGGTCGCCAATCCATCGCTGGGCACACACTCACTCACACAGACACACTCTATAGGGGGCAATTTTGAGA
Source organism: Corydoras maculifer (assembly GCA_019802435.1). Lineage (NCBI taxonomy): Eukaryota > Metazoa > Chordata > Actinopteri > Siluriformes > Callichthyidae > Corydoras > Corydoras maculifer. Next base: position 70,342 of record JAFMOD010000692.1, on the reverse strand, counting down.
ATTCAATTAACTTGTTCCATGTTTTTGGACTGTGGGAGGAAACCGGAGAACCCGGAGGAAACCCACGCAGACACGGGGAGAACATGGAAACTTCACCCAGATGGGGATTCGAACCGGGAATCCTTAGCGCTGAGAGGCGAACGTGCTAAACCACTAAGCCACCGTGCCGCCCCACAATTATACATTTTAAACAAAAATAACACAATGCATACATCTACTATCAGACGTTCTTTTGCTTTTATTATATCAAACCTGGATCCCCAGCACCGAAAGGTGGACGGGCAAACCACCACTGCCACTCGTATTTAAATATCAAATTAATGTCTGTATTTAAAATATTATATTTTATTTCTCATTCTTAAGGTTGAGGGTGGAGCTGGTGGTTTCCATCCAGGTTTCCACCCTTACTGCTCCAGAGGGCTGCGGGTCTGACCACATATTCTGACGTCAGCTATTATAAATGAGATACTTCGATTAGTTCAAAAGGTTCAGATATAATCCTTTTGAAATAAAAGTATTCATTCATTCATTATCTCCCACTTTATCCTCTATTAGGGTCGCGGGGGGGGATCCCCATGTCCATCCAGGGGAGAACGTTTCGGGCGCTGGGCAGATACACCCAGGACATCCATCGCTGGGCACACACTCACTCACACACACACACTCTATATGGGGCAATTTGGAGAACTCAGTTGACTTGTTCCATGTTTTTGGACTGTGGGAGGAAACTGGAGAACCCGGAGGAAACCCACGCGGACACGGGGAGAACGTGGAAACTCCACCCAGATAAGGATTCGAACCGGGAATCCCTAGCGCGGAGAGGAGAATGTGCTAACCACTAAGCCACCGTGCCGCCCGAAATAAAAATATTATTAATTATCCATCGATGTGCGATGCGTTTATATTAAATATTAAATGCTTGTTATCTAATCTGCATCTACTGTCATTTAGAAACGACGTAATCGCCTTTAATTCAATAAAAAAAGCTAATTAAGTAATCTGCAAGAAGAGATTCGGGAAAAGAGGAATCGCACTATATGAGACTCACCTTGACTGATGTCAGGTGGTGGATCTGTTGCACACTGCAGATGAATTCTTCGGGAGTTCTGTTTAGCGGGTTGTCGGATGCAGAGTGAAGCAGATCGTCTTTAAACTCGCATCTTTAAACCCGGAGAAAGTGAAAGTAAAACATCTCAGAGCAGTTCACTTCCACCACCACCCAACCCCCACCCCACCCCCGTCGCACAACGGTTCTAATGGGCTCTATTCTCAGACTTGCAACAGTTTCTCGGAAATAACAAAGATCAGATAAGCAGACCATCAGACACGATGCTCACTGCAGGGGGGGGGGGGGGGGGGGGGGGGGGGGGGGGGGGGGGGGGGGGGGGGGGGGGGGGGGGGGGGGGGGGGGGGGGGGGGGGGGGGGGGGGGGGGGGGGGGGGTTTTTTTTTTTTTGCAAAGTCTCAGATCCCTCAAGAAAATTAGGAAATTAATACATGCACGTACATCTACTGCACTCTATCTAACAGAAGATCCCAAAAGGATAACTACTCAGTATGTGCAGTAATATACATTTTGATTTGAATAAACTCAGGTATTGTTTTATCAAATATTATTCATTCATTCATTATCTTATGCTTTATTCTCTATTAGGTTCGCGGTGGGGTTCCCCATGCCCATCCATGGGAGAACGTCTCGGGCGCTGGGCAGATAGACCCAGGACAGGGTGCCAATCCATCGCTGGGCACACACTCACTCACACAAACACACTCTATATGGGGCAATTTGAAGAATTCAATTGACTTGATCCATGTTTTTGGACTGTGGGAGGAAACCGGAGAACCCGGAGGAAACCCACACAGACACGGGGAGAACATGGAAACTCCACCCAGATGGGGATTTGAACCGGGAATCCCTAGAGCTGAGAAGCAAACGTGCTAACCACTAAACCACCGTGCCGCCTCTGTTTTATCAAATATCAATTTATCAAATGTTTTTTACACAGAAACACAAACATTATATCCTAAAAATCCTTAAAATGATTGTTTTTAAATATTTTAAAGCTGTTTTTTTTTGCAGAGCATTGTTCCGGAAAGGACCACTTCTGTTTGGTAATTTATTTTGCTTTTTCAAAAACCATGCCATCTATGAAAATAAAGTTCTTGCAGCACTGAAACAGAAACAATATATAAAAAAAAATCACACTTTTGATTACTTTCACTTGCTGTTACCTGCATTAATAAAGGGAAATAAAATATGAGCCTGTGTTCACTCCTCTCTTTTCTGCTTTTTGTTTCTCATCAGTCACAGTTTTTATTTCCTTTCTATCTTTGGTGCATGGGCAGCAATTAGTCTTGTTAAAGTTTTTTGTCTTGCATGTAACATTAAAAAGCATTTATTCTGAGAAACAGAAAGAAAAAGCAGACGAAGCTACCACAAACCTGCAGCATCATTTTTTTTCCGCTCTGCAGAAGGGAAAATGAAAAGCCTAGTGGTGCTTGATTCTTATAATATAATTTTCATAAATAATAAAAAGAATAATGTATTATGTATTGTTAATTCACAATAGAACTTGTACAATCGAAATGCCGCTTTTCTCTCACGTTATACATGGACTTACATTTAAATATTTTATACAATACAATAATAAAATGTAGAGACAAAAAAATACAATAACACAAATTGTAACAATAATACAAAAGAACAAAGAGGGAGAGTAGGGGGTTGGTGATTGGCACACACATATATATATATATATATATATGTGTGTGTGTGTGTGTGTGTGTATGTGTGTGTGTGTGTGTGTGTGTGTGTGTGTGTGTGTGTGTGTGTGTGTGTGTGAGTGAAAAAAATATGTACAGTGCAAGGGATATTGAGACATTATACATACAGTTAATACACTTATTTTAAATCACATGAGCAGTTTCTATTTCAATCATTCTTATAGAATTTGCCTCATCATCAGTATTTAGCTGCTGCTCTGATGTCTTAGTTGTTCTAACATTGTGATGCTGGGTTGCAATATAAACTGAGTCCTGAGTCCTTTTTTGGACAGTATTTCTGTATTGTGCCTCACCGAGCTGCTTTATCTTTTATCTTTTATCTTTACTTTTAAATATATTTTAATATTCTTGCTGCTGGTCTCACTGAGAGTTATTAAACACTCTTATCATACCCATATAGCTCATCCTAACTTCATACATTTTAAACATTAATCCAGATGCTCAGAGCCGGGTTCATAGAGAGGGTGTGATGTCCAAAGGTTTGCTGCATTATCTCTGATGCACTCTGCACAAAGTGAAAGTAAAACACTCTTATGCTTTGTGTAGCTGCAGTGTGGTGGGGTGGGGTGGTGGTGGTGGTGGTGGTGGTGGGGGGGGGGTACAGCATTTGTAAACACAGGGGGTGATTTCTTGTAAATGTGTCACTTATTTTAAAGCACATGCTCAGTTTGTTCATCCTCCAGAGACCTGCAGCCTATAAATCCGACGTGGCTCCATCCTACAGCTGTTTATTTAACACAAGCTGCTGCTGGTTTTAATCCTGAGGTAAGTCGAACTTAAATAACAACCATTTTAAAATGCAACTCATAAAAACAGCGCTCTGCAGCCAAAATGAATGAATGGTTATTTTATTTGCCCTAAATATTTTATTTTTGCGTATCGTATTTTGCTTATCAATTTTTAAAAGTTAGATTTGCATATTTATACCGTATATGTGCGTCATTTCCGTTGCTAGGCGTTCTCATGCATTAAACGAATAAACTACTAAACATTCATTCATCCATTATCTTCTGCTTTATCCTATATAAGGGGCGCGGGGTGGGGGGGGTTTGGGTTCCCCATGCCCATCCAGGGGAGAACGTTTCGGGCGCTGTGCAGATACACCCAGGACAGGGCGCCAATCCATCTCTGGGCACACACTCACTCACTCACTCACACAAACACACTCTACATGGGGCAATTTGGAGAACTCAATTGACTTGATCCATGTTTTTGGACTGTGGGAGGAAACCGGAGAACCCGGAGGAAACCCACACGGACACGGGGAGAACATGAGAGGAGAACATGCTAAACACTAAGCCACCGTGCCGCCGGCTACTAAACATAATAATTAGCTACCACTTGGATTGTTCTAAATGGTTTTTACAAATAATATCGTAAATGTGTGTAGTGACGTGCCAACAGCAATAAATATATTGCCCCACATAGAGTGATAGGTCGGTGCATCTGTCCAGCTCCCAAAACTTTCTCCCCTGGATGGGCATGTAACCTGAGGAAGGGATTAGGTGGAAGATAATGGATGGATGGATGGATGGATGGATAAAAATGATGGTATACATTATAAAATAATAATGATAATGATAATAACAATAATGATAATAATAATAATAATCATTATAGATTCCTGACTAAAGGAGCAACATGAGTGTTTCAATGAAGAAACCCATTTGCTTGGTGGAGAACGTGAGCGGCTCATTGCAAGTAAATAGAAGTGCCATTGACTACCTGAATGGGATCAACCAGCCAGTGGTGGTGGTCGCTGTGGTGGGACTGTACCGCACAGGAAAGTCTTACCTCATGAATCGACTCGCTGGAGAGCATAATGGTAAAACTTTTACACGATAAAGCATTTTCAAAATTTTCATTGATTTGGTTCTAATTGTTATTCTCTACAATAATGTCAATGCTACGGATTTACTCCCCCTTCAGGCTTTGCTCTGGGCAGCACCATTGAGTCAAAGACGAAGGGAATTTGGATGTGGTGCGTTCCACACCCATCTAAACAAGGACATACTCTGATTCTCTTGGACACTGAAGGACTGGGGGACATTGACAAGGTAAAGTCTTGGTCTACAAGTTCAAATTTCTGACCTGTTACATGACATATGGGGGGTTTGGGTCCCCATGCCCATCCAGGGAAAAACCTTTTGGGCGCTGGGCACTCAGGACAGGTCGCCAATCTATCACTGGACACAAACTTACTTAATAGAGCAAGAAGTCCAAACTTTTAACTGGTACTGGATGTGTGATGTAATTCAGTCTGTCCTTCTGGGACCTTAATTGATTAAAATCATGTAATCCTTTAGGGAGATTCTAAAAATGATGCCTGGATCTTCTGTCTGGCCGTCCTGCTGAGCAGCACTCTGGTGTACAACAGCCGTGGAACCATCGATAACCAGGCTCTGGAAAATCTGCAGTATCCTTTATATTCAAGTCCCCGATAATGAAACATACAGGTGTGCTGTAGGTGATGTTCCTTAACATTCTCCACAGTTACGTCACTGAGCTTGCAGAGCAGATTAAGGTTAGAGCTCCTGCATCCAAAACAGCAAAGACTGATAATGATGCTGATGAGGATGACAGCCAGTTTGTGCAGTTTTTTCCTAATTTTGTCTGGACGGTTCGAGACTTTATACTGAAGCTTGAGATTGAGAACAAAGGTCAGGTGACTGAGGACGAGTACCTGGACTTTGCACTTCAGCTAAAGAAAGGTATTATAATAACTTAATATAAGAAATCAAACACATACAGGTCACGATACCAGTGGAAGTATGGCATTTACACACACACACACACACACACACACACACACACACACACACACACACACACACACATATATATATATATATATATTTATACACCTATATTTATATCCTGTGTCTTAGGCAGCAGTAAGAAGATCAGTGAATACAACCTTCCAAGGCAGTGTATTCGGAACTATTTTCCGACTCGGAAGTGCTTTGTTTTTCCGATGCCAGCCTCCCAGGATAACATGTCTCGGCTGGAAAGTTTGGATGAGTCTGAACTTTGGCCTGAATTTGTGACGGTCACACAGTGTTTCTGTGAATATGTCTTTAATCGGAGTCATGTGAAAACTGTAAACGGAGGACACAGAGTCAACGGCAGGAGTGAGAACAGTTTACTTCAATACCACACTGAAAAGTTTCATATGATGGTGAATTGGTCTAAAGAAGTACAAAATGCTGTTTGTTTATGGGTGTGTGTGTGTGTGTGTGTGTGTGTGTGTGTATGTGTGTGTTTAATACAGTGTTTGGTAACTTGGTGAACTTGTTTGTGGATACAATCACCAGTGGGAAAGTACCCTGTCTGGAGAATGCTGTGGTTGCTATGGCAAAGCTGGAAAACAAGAGAGCTATAGAGCAGGGAGTGAAGTTGTACAATAGTGAAATGCAACAGGTAACACACACACACATCACACACACACACACACACACACACACACACACACACACACACACACACAAGAGGCACAAGAGGGCATGTATTATTGTGAATAATCACATTTCCTGTACACAATATTTACACAGTAATGCACAACCTTGAGTGTCTTGTTTTTATACAATTGTTACAATAAATGTGTTTATTAAAAGCAAAATCCCTAATTAACTGGTTTTTTGCAATGTAATCTAGTCTGATTATTACAATGAACACTGACCCAGAGTAACAGGTTTCAAGTTTCCATAACTAGCAAATACTGTCATCTATTGGCCAATAGTGAGAACGCAGTTTATTTAAAAAAAAAACATCGTGAAAAGAATGTGTTGTGTGTGATGCAGAATACATTATTTTACCAATTTTTTCAATACTTTTGTCATTTGTTATTGTCAAATGTCACGGCTGGACAAACTGCTCAACCAATCAGATTCAGAGACTGCAACTACCCATTTTATAATGAGGGTTAGGGGGCTTGCTCCATTGGTAATATAGATTTAAAACCGTTTGTTGATTTTTTTTTGCAGAAATTAAACTAAAAATTAAACACATAGATAATCTCTAAAATTAATCATACTTCATAGGGGATAAATGGTTCCTGTTTAATAATCATATACATTATTGTAAGTCAAATCAACCCTAAGATTACAGAGTACATAAATTGGGCCATTTATTGGACGCTTTTATCCAAAGCGACTTACAAGGTGAGCACAGGGTTCATCACAACATCCCTGGAGCAATGAGGGTTAAGGGTCTTGCTCAAGGACCCACATTGTAACTTCAGTGGACCTGGGATTTGAACCCACAACCTTCAGATTGATAGTCCAACATCCCAACCACTGAGCTAAGTAGTACATGTGTTCAGGTATTTACATTCATTCTGACAGAACCTACAGTCCTTCAAAGTTCATGTCACATTGTCCTGGAAGTTTCCTTTCTTTTACAGATAAAGAAGTTGTTTCCTGCGGCTATAACTACATTGTTTGCAGAACATCAGAAGCTGTGCAGCCAGGCCACCAAAGAGTTCCTTCAGCTCTCTTTCAAAGATGACAAAGGAGAATATTACAAAGCACTGATGGTAAGTGTGAGCAAAATCACCAAACACTCAGTGACTGCTCAGAGCGCATTCACAACATTATACAGACTTTTACTAAGAAACTGAAAGGAGTCACATGACTTGGATGAAAATCAGTCTACTTCATATAATAATAATAATAATAATAATAATAATAATACTGGGTGGAGTTTCCATGTTTTCCCCTTGTCCGTGTGGGTTTCCTCTGGGTTCTCTGGTTTCCTCCCACAGTCCAAAAACATGGATCAAGTCAATTGAGTTCACCAAATTGCCCCATGTAGAGTGTGTTTGTGTGCGTGTCTGTGTGTGTGAGTGTGTGCCCAGCGATAGATTGGCACCCTGTCCTGGGTGTATCTGCCCAGCGCCCGAGACTTTCTCTCCTGGATGGGCATGGGGAACCCCCCCGCGACCCTAATAAAGGATATAGCGGAAGATAATGAATGAATGAATAAATAAATACTGGGCAGATACACCCAGCAAAGGGCGCCAATCTATCGCTGGGCACACACTCACTCACACACACACTCTATATGGGGCAATTTGGAAAACTCAGTTGACTTGATCCATGTTTTTGGACTGTGGGAGGAAAGCAGAGAACCCGGAGAAAACCCACGCAGACACTGGGAGAACATGGAAACTCCACCCAGATGGGGATTCGAACCGGAAATCCCTAGTGCTGAGAGGAGAACATGCTAAACCACTAAGCCACTGTGCCGCCCAAAAATAATAACAATAAATAAAAGTAATAATTTGTCCATCCCTCCTCCTTAAAAGACAAGTTTATTTTTAAATAATCAGTGGTCTGAGTCTTCCTCAGACGGTCAGGCAGGGTGTTTTCGAAATGTTGGCATCATCCAAGGTGCTGTGTTTTGTTCTGGTTGGGAAAATACGGTTGAGATGCACAGATCGAATCAATACCTTGTTATCAATACCAAATGAAATATACTGGTAATCCAGATTTTTTTCTTGTAACCTCATATGAATGTTTTTGAAACATTGATGAAGTGCATTTATTTTGCATTTTCAGGAGGAAATCAATAAAGCCTATGAAGAGATCATCGTTAAAAACATGCAAGCATCAGAGGAAAAGTGCCAGAAAATACTTATTGATCTGGGCAAAAACATGGAGACGTGTCTGCTGCAGGGAGTGTATGCAAAGCCTGGAGGATATGAGCTCTATTGTAAAGACAGAGACAAAGTCATCTTGATGTATCACAATGAGCCCAAAAAGGGAGACAAGGTTAGATATATTTACTATGCTTCTAAAGTGTTTTAGTCTTGGAATTTTATTAAATGAAACACATTATAAATATAATAAACTTTGTAAATAATGTAAACTTTGAAACACCTCGATGTCATTACACACTCAGAGCAATAAGGGAGATTAGGTAATGTGCACAGTTGAGTAAACACAGTGTTTAAATAGTCCAGCAGCTTTGCTGTGTTAAAATATCAGAATAACACACACCAATGCACCACCACCACATAACCACTGCAGTGCAGAGCATCATCAACCACACAAATGATACCTGCTTTTTGGTGGTGCTGTGGGGTCCTTAGCATTAAAAAAAAGCGTAAATAGTCCTTTGATGAAGACTCTGATCGTGTGGGTTTCCTCCGGGTTCTCCGGTTTCCTCCCACAGTCCAAAAACATAGATCAAGTTAATTGAGGTCCCCAAATTGCCCCATATAGAGTGTGTGTGTCTGAGTGAGTGAGTTTGTGCCCAGCGATAGATTGCCCCCCTGTCCTGGGTGTATCTGCTCAGCGCTCGAAACGTTCTCCCCTGGATGGGCATGGGGACCCCCCCCCCCACCCGCGAGCCTAATAGAGGACAAAGCAGAAGATAATGGATGGATGGACCTTTGCACTTCATTTATAATCCTGGATCACCCTCGTTCTTTCCTTTAATCCCTATGACAACGCTTTTTACCATCTGCCTCGTGACCAAAACACACTAGCTGAAGCATTTTCTGGGACGTCACGATCACAAGGCCTAAAGTTTATAGAGACACATGGACTACAGTCTTCTATCAGCTTCTAAACTCTTGTCATGTGATTGAATGTGGTTCTCTTTGTAGGCGGAGGATGTTTTGAAAGAATTTATGCAAAATAAAATTGCAGAGTCGAATATGATCCGTCAGACTGACAAGCACCTGAGTGATGCTCAGAAAAAGTTGGAAGGTGACATCATTATTCATCAAAGTTTTGTTTAATGAAAAATTTTCACTCCTCTATGTTTGTTAACATACATGTTTGTTCTTCTTTCTCACTTTCATTCACGTTAAATATGACTGACAGAGGAAAAAGAAAAATTAGCTTTGGAGGAGCAGCAGCGTAAAGCTGAGGAGAAGAGAAAGCAGGAGATGGAGGAAATCTTAAAGGCAGAGAAAGAGCATCAGAAGGAACAGCTGCAGCTGCTGGAACAAAAGTTCAATATGGAGAAACTTCAGCAACAGCAGGAGTTGGAAAAAGCCATGACCATCAAAATGAACGAAGAGAAAGAACTCATGACGAAGGGATTCAAAGAGCAAGCCAAGCAGCTTATGGAGGAGTTCAAAAACCTGAAAAAAGAAAAGGAGGAGAGCATTGGTAGTAGTTTTAAAGATTACCTCCTGCCAATTTTAGATGTTGGCAAAGACATATTTTCCACTGTTTATCAGTATAAGGCCATAAAGAGAGGTATGCCATTTTTAAAATAAACCTGGACACACCCTTGTTCTTCTCTGCTAAGGCATGCATTAGATTTTCGAAGCTATTGCAAAGTTATCGCAATTCATTGTACTGTATAACATATATACATATGTTTATGTATATATGCAAATAAATATATAACGTTTGTAAGATGTTATTGTGATTTAGGATTAATAAACTTTCAACTAACTCCTTCAGTGACATTTACTTACTGATATTAACCTCATTAATCTTCTACATGTATGTTATACTATATTACATCTGTATTTTTATAAAACAATGATTAGTTACAGGCGGCACGGTGGCTTAGTGGTTAGCACGTTCGCCTCTCAGCACTAGGGATTCCCGGTTCGAATCCCCATCTGGGTGGAGTTTCCATGTTCTCCCCGTGTCTGCGTGGGTTTCCTCCGGGTTCTCCGGTTTCCTCCCACAGTCCAAAAACATGGAACAAGTTAATTGAATGCTCAAAAAATTGCCCCCTATAGAGTGTGTCTGTGTGAGTGAGTGTGTGCCCAGCGATGGATTGGCGCCCTGTCCTGGGTCTGTCTGCCCAGC
>JAFMOD010000692.1:42478-58959 GCA_019802435.1 Corydoras maculifer | reverse complement strand
GGTTCTCCGGTTTCCTCCCACAGTCCAAAAACATGGAACAAGTTAATTGAATGCTCAAAAAATTGCCCCCTATAGAGTGTGTCTGTGTGAGTGAGTGTGTGCCCAGCGATGGATTGGCGCCCTGTCCTGGGTCTGTCTGCCCAGCGCCCGAGACGTTCTCCCCTGGATGGGCATGGGGAACCCCACCGCGACCCTAATAGAGGATAAGCGGAAGATAATGAATGAATGAATGAATGATTAGTTACTTTCAAATAAATCTATAATGAAAAAAAAAGTTCAATGTTTGTTGATTATTCTTACAATATAAGATACTGGAAGACATACAAAATGCACCAGCTTTTACTCTAACAGGGTGAGAACTGTGTGAATAGAGCAGTAACCACTGCACCACATTGCAATTAAAAAACAAAATAATAATGTGAACTTACTGTCATTTTTATTCTGGAGTGTGTGTGTATAATTCAGGCTGGTGTTGAACATTAGAACCGCTTGTATTTAAAAGCTCTTTAAACATCCATCCATCCATTCATTATCTTCCGCTTCATCCTCTATTAGGGTCGCGATGGGGGGGGTCCCCATGCCCATCCAGAGGAGAACGTTTCGGGCGCTAGGCAGATACACCCAGGACAGGGGGCAATCTATTGCTGGGCACACACTCACTCACTCACACAGACACACTCTATATGGGGCAATTTTGGAGAACTCAATTGACTTGATCCATGTTTTTGGACTGTGGGAGGAAACCGGAGAACCCGGAGGAAACCCACGCGGACACGGGGAGAACATGGAAACTCCACCCAAATGGGGATTCGAACCCGGAATCCCTAGTGCTGAGAGGCGAACGTGCTAACCACTAAGCCACCATGCCGCCTAATTGGTTATCCCCATCTGGGTAGAGTTTCCATGTTCTCCCCGTGTCTGCGTGGGTTTCCTCCGGGTTCTCTGGTTTCCTCCCACAGTCCAAAAACATGGAACAAGTCAATTGAATTCTCCAAATTGCCCCATATAGAGTGTATATGCGTGCGTGTCTGTGTGAGTGAGTGTGTGCCCAACGATAGATTGACGCCCTGTCCTGGGTGTATCTGCCCAGCGTCCGAAAAATTCTCCCCTGGATGTGAATGGGGACCCTAATAGAGGATAAAGCGGAAGATAATGAATGAATGAATGAATGAATGTAACCAATTTAATAATTAAGCTCATAAAGAATATGATGGTGATGATGATGATCACTCCATCAGTTTATGATTACAATGTATGGATTTCAGTTTTCACACAATAAGTTTCTAAGGGGTTTAAACCTACAGCAAGTATTTATAATTTTATAAATCTGACTTTTTATATCGTTCTACTTATTTCAAATATTTCAAACTATTTAATAACGTTCTGTTGCCACTAGAGGGCACTGACACCACAGATTCGGTCTTGGGTTTCCCGCCATTACGCACATTGCCTCAGGAAGCTGGCAAAGTTAATAAAATCCCCATGTTGTTTTCATGTATTTCATATTTATATTTATACATATAATTATGTATTTAATGTCAGATAATGAAAGCAGAAACGTGTTTAAGACATTGATTTAGAAGATCAAGCCAAAGTGACTGTGGCAACACTCCTTGGTGTGTCTTGTTTTTAATAAGAAGACACCTTGCGAGTACCAAGGCTTATCAGTTTCTACACTTTGGCAGTGATTTTAAAGATACACAGTCTTGATTGTTGCAGGGTGTTAGTGAGCAGTCAATTAAACTGTTAAATCAGAATGTTTTGTGTATAATCGATGTTCTGGTTACTGTTTGTTGATTCCTGTAGACCTTTTTTGTGACATTTCTACTTCATTATTGTAAATAAGCAGCATATGAATAAAATAAACTGCTTTCATTAGACTTTTAGGTTTTCATTAGGTCTATTTTAGGTCCTCATTCCATTGTTCTGAATTTGTTTACTGAGGAAGTACTTAGTGAACAAATATAGAAACCACATGATGTGAGTAAGCAACACGACGCAGCAGCCTACACACTTATCTTAAATTAAAATATTCTACTATTTATAATAAGTTTAATCTCAGCTTTTCTAATTGAAAATGGGTGTATTGAGTCATACTGCTTATGAAAGTAGTACTGTTGTGTAATTGAGAAATTGTATTTCCTCTTGTGCAGTGTACGGCCTCGTGTGTTTTCTCGAGTTAAATTTATAGCTCATTTTTAATTATATACAAACAGACGATGTATGTTAATGACATGAGCTATTAACTTCTAACTATAGCAGCATGCTACAGTGATAAGAGCATTTTCATCAGTTTACAGAGACTATTTGCAAGACTGATCACAAAGTATATTATACTGTTAATCTGACTCTGTTGTACTAATCACACACACACACACACACACACACACACACACACACACACACACACACACACACACACACATATATATATATATATATATATATATATATATATATATATATATATATATGAGATTGATTGATTGATTGTTTATATTGATAAAGCTGCTTTGAGGCAATGCATATATCATGTATCGTATGTAAATATATAATGTTTAAACATGACTTATACAGTCCATTCCCAGTATGTTTTTTATAATGGCCGTGTGTTGATGTAGATGAGCAGACAGTGGTTGAGAGGTAGGGTGGAACCAAAGGTGTGCAAAAGGTAATGTGAACCCATTCCTGCTGTCAGAGGTTCTGCTGATGGTCTGTGTTCAGGTACTTTAAGAACGAGTACTGTTTTTTAAAAATTTTTAAAATTTTTTAATTTTTTTGAGAAGTCAAAATACAGGTAAATAAAAACTGTACCATTAGTACAGACTTCTAACTTTTTACCTATTTCCACACAAACAGACATAAAAAACGTAAATAAAGACGGTACTGTTGATCAGAATGCATCAGATGTGCCATTAATAAATCCTCAAGGTCAATTGTTTGCCTAGAATAAAGAATAGGATGTGTAGATTTAAATGTGACGTCATATATTCATTCATTCATTATCTCCCGCTTATCCTCTATTAGGGTCGCGGTGGGGTTCCCCATGTCCATCCAGGGGAGAACATCTCGGGCACTGGGCAGATAGACCCAGGACAGGGCGCCAATCCATCGCTGGGCACACACTCACTCACACAGACACACTCTAAATTGGGCAATTTTTGAGAATTCAATTTACTTGATCCATGTTTTTGGACTGTGGGAGGAAACCGGAGAACCCGGAGGAAACCCACGCAGACACGGGGAGAACATGGAAACTCCACCAAGATGGGGATTCGAACCGGGAATCCCTAGCGCTAAGAGGCGAATGTGCTAACCACTAAGCCACCGTGCCGCCTTGACGTCATATAACGAAGTTAAAAATAATGTGACGCTATATTATCTTTGTTACAACGTCTTATAATGTGTACAACTGAAATTAAATAAATATATCGTTTAAAAGACAAAGGTTTATCTTCATTTAATTTCAAAACTATTCACGTTGCCTGAACCGATGAGTCACGTGACGAACACACGGGTTTGTCACAACTGGCCAGGGCTTTTCAATAGGGATGCTCAAGCCACGCCCACATTTTTCAGTTCGACCAATCACGACAGGACAAGAAACGTATAAAAGCTGTAGCCCAGGTCTCAGTCGGTTAGTCGTAGAGTTTGTCGTGTTGAAATTTAATGACGTAATTTAAAGACAATAACGATAAAACGATATTTTATAAAAACGCGCCCTGTACTATGGGAAAAGAAAGCGTATGGCTGCTAGTTATCGGGTTTTCTCTTGTTTCATGTGACCCTTTGTTTAATTCCACCGAGTCGACTTCTTCAAGTAAGTTTTCATCCTTTAAACACCTTAAAAAAGTCAGTTATACAGTTTTAAAATAATAAACAAATATATTGATATGTGAGCTATATTAAATGATTTGGGTTTTTTATCATCAAATATTTTTTTCAATTTTATAGTATTTTTTCCAACTAAATGTATCGGCCCATGTATGAAGTGTCAGGTGTTCATGGCTTACTTAATGTTTTTGTGTTGACATATTGATATTCATTACTCTTTCACTTACTCTTTTCCAAATTTCAGTTAATTCCACCAGCTGGACCGAAAGCTACGGTGACATCAAGTCCAAATTCTCATTCAGAGTTCCGGAGTTCCCAGATGAAGATTTGTGCTACCTGGTCCCTGGAATAAGTGAAACCGTGACTGACTGCAGGTTTAAGGTGGATGAGCAGACCTTTCTGGTCATTCATGGATGGGCGGTACGTTCCCAAAGCACTTTGGATGTTAGGGGGTGTAGGAGTTTGGGCGAGTCAATCCCACAGTCAACAAAGTTCCTAATGTGGGCTTTTGAGTAAGACCCATAACACTTATTGCTCCAGGTGGGCTGTATAATGGCTGACCCTGTGTTTTGATGGCAACCATCAAGTCGGGTTCCTTGGAAGAAAAAGCTGTCCGCAAAATGACCTAATGGATGGAAAGAAATAATTTTAGAACCAGTAATTATTGCAGTTATTTTAAATTCATGGCTCAAACAAGGGTCTTTCAGAAACCTAGACGTGAGTAGGAACTCGATGATTACAGATTTTGATGGTATGATTATTGTTTAAGAAATAATCACGATTCTGTTTCTTATGTCATTAAAGAAAGGAACAATGCATGGTTTCTTATGTTGGTTATTCATCAATAAGTTTACACACAAATACGTGAAATTGAACAATTGATAAAATACAATACGAAATTTGCTGAATATTTGCAAATAAATATGGTTTATATCCATTCGGGGAAAAAAAAATTCTCCTGTAAGAACAAAAGAAATGGACAAGTATGCCACAAGTGGAACTTTATTTTATTAATATATTATATATAATAACAATAATACAGTATTTCTGTCCAGGTTCCAGCAACAGGATTAATACATATATTTTTCTTATAAAAAAATTTCACTCACGATTAATTGATTGTAACCTTTTTAGTCACAACTAATTGCAAAAAAAAAATATTCTCATCCCTAGAAGTGAGTAACATCACTAAAGCTGGTATAATGTAACTAAGGGTTTAATATAGATATTGAGTCACTAATTGAAAAGGATTATTATTATTAACAGTAATATTTGTGTAAGGTTGCTGTCCTGTTGTCATGACACAAGTCTGACTGTTGTAGGTTGCAGGATTATTTGAAAGCTGGATCTCCAAGCTGGTGTCTGCTCTTTTTGAGCGTGTGCCCAGTGCCAACGTCATCGTGGTGGACTGGCTAGACCGTGCCAGCTCTCACTACCCAACGTCAGCCGAGAATACGCAACTGGTGGGCAGTGATGTAGCCAAGTTCATAAACTGGCTTGAGGTACACTTATTTAGAGTTCACATGCCGGTGGTCTATTCTTATTAAATAACCTTTCTCTAATGCCCATGTGATTTGTAATGCATTTTTGTTTAAATAAAGGATTTGGGCTATCCTCTTGAGAAGCTGCATGTCCTGGGTTATAGTCTGGGTGCACACGTCGCAGGAATCGCAGGAAACCTCACCAACAACAAAGTCAACAGAATCACAGGTCAGAACCAGCAATTATCCAAGTTAGTGATTATTCTTAGCTCAGACGTTACTCAAAGTCAACTTAAAGACAAGTGCAGTGTGTTTACACCTATTTTTAGGTTCATTACTACAGATTATAAAGAGTGTGTCCTTGACATTGTGAGTTATGTAGGACGAAATGTTTATTTTGAAGGTCTTGACCCGGCTGGCCCGACGTTTGAACATGCCGACACCCTGAGGCGACTCTCTCCTGATGATGCAACGTTCGTCGACGTCCTTCACACCAACACCAGAGGCTCTCCGGATCTGAGCATCGGCATCCAGAGACCTGTTGGCCATGTGGACATCTACCCGAATGGCGGCACCTTCCAGCCGGGCTGCAGTCTGCAGAATGCCATGAGGATACTCGCAACCCATGGCCTTTTAAGTACGTAGTTTACAACTAATAAGCCTTATCCTTGATTTGAAGCTTCACTTTTAGACCTTATATTCTACTTGGACCAATGTTTTCCTCTTGCTGTATGACTAATATTATTGGTTTGATAAGATAATACTATTATTGGTCCGATATTTAAAATATTCAGAAAATTGTATTCTCTTGGCGGCACGGTGGCTTAGTGTTTAGCATGTTCTCCTCTCAGCACTAGGGATTCCCGGTTCGAATCCCCATCTGGGTGGAGTTTCCATGTTCTCCCCGTGTCCGCGTGGGTTTCCTCTGGGTTCTCCGGTTTTCTCCCACAGTCCAAAAACATGGATCAAGTTAATTGAGTTCTCCAAATTGCCCCATATAGTGTGTCTGAGTGTGCCCAGCGATAGATTGGTGCCCTGTCCTGGGTGTATCTGCCCAGCGCCTAAGACGTTCTCCCCTGGATGGGCATGGGGAACCCCACCTCGACCGTAATAGAGGAAGATAATGAATTAATGCATCTTCTTTCTCAACAGACATGGACCAGCTGGTGAAATGCTCTCATGAGCGCTCCGTGCACCTGTTCATCGACTCGCTGGTTAATCAGAACCAGCAGAGTACGGCTTACCGCTGCAGCTCCAAAGAGGCTTTTAACAAGGGGTTGTGTCTCAGCTGCCGCAAGAACCGCTGCAACAAAGTGGGTTACAACGTCAACAAGGTCCGAAGTGTCCGAAGCACCAAGATGTTCCTGAAAACACGCGAGATGATGCCATTTAAAGGTACACACACGTTACAGTGAACGTTACAATCTTTGTTGTATACATGTAGGATGTGCACATGCCCTAAAATATTTTATATTCATTTATATTCATCACGTCCCTCGTTCTGCAGTTTTCCATTTTCAGATTAAGACTCATTTCTTCAGCTATCAGAACGTGACCCTGGAGAACCAGCCCATGAAAGTCTCTCTGTATGGAACCAATGATGAGGATGACATCTCCTTAACCATGTAAGTGCTCCATGTGTGTTTGACTAAATTGTCCAATTCCATTGTCCAATTATCTGTCAAAACGTTCTGGCTCATTTGTCCATATAGATGGACTTTATAGTTACAAAATTACAGACTGTAGTCCATCTGTGTTCTTTGTTGTTGTCCCCCCTGTTGGTTCTCTGTTGGTCAGCACCATCACAGAAGAGGTATCATTTGGGTGGTGGATTGTCAGTTCTGCAGTGACACTGATGTGGTGAGGGGGTTTTAGTGCTGGGATAGGACTAATGCACCCACCCAATAACCCCTGCTCTGTGGTGGTACTATTGGGGTTCTGACCATTAGAACAGAGTAAAGGGGACGTACACAGTATGTACTGTAGAACAAACAGATGGACTACAGACTGGAATTAAATTGAAGTGGAACTGAGAACATGGACAATAAGTGGAGCAGATATGGGTCGTGTCAAGTTCTGACTGGTACTATATATGCTCATCTTTATCTTCCAGACCCATACTGATGTCCAACTCCACCGTCTCCTTCCTGATCACCTCGGATGTGGACGTGGGTGAGCTGCTGATGCTGAAGGTCCAGTGGGAGGATGATTCCTACCTGCCCAGCTTCTTCGGCGCCAACAAGTTTTTAATTCGGCGCCTGAAAATCAAAGCTGGCGAGACCCAAGCCAAGTAAGTATCTCATTGACCTCATTGACTGTTTGGAATGAAATGGTTGCTATCGGAAACCATGCACATTATTATGTAAGGAGTAGAAAGCTGGAGGCGAGCCTCTTAACTAATCCTCACTCTTGTTTTTCCAGATTAACGTTCAGACCCAGACACACTGAGTTTGCTGAACTTACTCAGGGAGGCGAGGGGGTGGTCTTCGTCAAATCCAGTGAGAATCTACACAGCAGGAAGGCGTTGAGGTGAAGCTGATTTCGGAACGATCAGTGTAGATGTGAAATCTACCGTTTATATACATAGTTTCTGCTACATCTAACATTTTATATGCTGCTATATTTATTTTCTAGATTTATAATTCTATAGTGGCGGCACGGTGGCTTAGTGATTTAGCATGTTCTCCTCTTAGCACTGGGGATTCCCAGTTCGAATCCAAATCTGGGTGGAGTTTCCATGTTCTCCCCGTGTCCGCGTGGGTTTCCTCCGGGTTCTCCGGTTTTATCCCACGGTCCAAAAACATGAATCAAGTCAATAAAGTTCTCCAAATTGCCCCATATAGAGTGTGTCTGAGTGAGTGTGTGCCCAGCGATGGATTGGCGTCCTGGATGGGCATGGGGAAAGTTTAACTTTTAAAAGCACAGGGTAATTGGGTTTCATGACCCATAATTTAGTTTTTGTCTCATGTAAATTCATTATCTTCCGCTTTATTCTCTATTAGGGTCGGGGGGGGGGGGGTTCCTCATGCCCATCCAGGTGAGAACGTTTCGGGCGCTGGGCAGATACACCCAGGAAAGGGCGCCAATCTATCGCTGGGCACACACTCACTCACATAGACACACTCTATATGGGGCAATTTGGAGAACTCAGTTGACTTGATCGATGTTTTTGGACTGTGAGAGGAACCCGGAGGAAACCCCCGCAGACACGGGGAGAACATGCAAACTCCACCCAGATGGGGATTCGAACCGGGAATCCCTAGTGCTGAGAGGCAAATGTGCTAAACACTAAGCCACCGTGTCGCCCTGTCTCATGTAAATGATGATAAAATTTTCTTAAATCTTGAAAGCAGTGAGTTGCGTCTCAAGGAGCTTTGCATCTGATCTGTTTTTTGGTTTTCAGAAAGCACCGGCTTAAGATGCACGGCAGCTTCTTTGGGGCGGACCTGAACGACGTGGCAGCAGATGGAGGAACGCCAACCGCACAGACCGGTGTGGACGTTTCAACAGGGAAGCCAGTGAGTGAGACCACAAAGAAGGTCACGCAGAGTTCATAACACTATAAAAGACATGGGCCTCTTATTTATCAGCGGTGCATACGCTCAGAGTCTGAAGAGCACAGACTGCGGGGTGTGTTGGAGCAAATCCTTCATTTATTGGCAACTGCAGAGCAACAACAAGTAAAGAATGACGCATTTGCAATGTGACCGGGATGTTTAAGCCGTTTACTATGAGATTCAGTTATATTCACATCACTGACAAACCGAACAACTTCGTTTGAGTTTAAGGTTATTAATAATGCTGCACTTAAGGTTTCTTCTGTAAATCTTAAATACATAGTATTTATATTATTATGAAATACTATTTTATTTTGCAGCAGCATACTGTTATGACAAATTTCTATGCCCTCTAAATGCTGATCCATTTTATCGAATTATTCCATCTTGCGCTTAGCACTTATAGAAATGCTTAAATCGGCCCATCCGCCGTCAACAATCACACCACAGTCCCATCACTGAGAGGGGGGGCATGGAAACTCTACCCAGATTGGGATTTGAACCTGGATCTCCTGCCACAAGAGGCAGATGTGCCAACACTAAGCCACAATGCAATCCAGATATGAGATGCAACATGTACAAATAACTTGTGGTTCCATGTGGTTTTTTCCACCCACAGTCCAAAAATGAGGATTCAAGGTGAATTGGCTGCTCTAAATAAATTGCCCCATGAAGTGAGTGTATATGCCCAGTGATGGATGGGCACCATGTCCTAGGTATGTCTGCCCAACACCCAAAACGTTCTCCCCATCATCCCACTTAACCCTAGTAGATGAAGCAGAAGGTATTGAAGCGACCTTAACCATTAGATGTTAATTTAAGAATGAGGTCACAAATATTCATCAGTTTCTTGCAGTGTTGCTAAAAATGTACAGTGAGCACCGCCGCTGCTGTAAAATCCCTTTCTAACGACCTACCTCCATGTAACTAAAGTCAACATTCCAACTGGAAATTCAGAAACCACGCACCTCAAACACAAAGCCGTTCTAGATCCTGCATCACAGGTGGACTACGTGGTCCGAGGTGCAGACAGAGTTTAGTGAACATAAAGACGACATGCTGATGGGTAAACTAGAGGTACTAAATTTGGAACTGGTCCTGGTTCCTGTAAGGAGGACGGCCAATATCTGTTACTACATTAAACTCCTGCGTCACTTGTACTCGATAAGCCATACCCACTACAAACTGGGTGTCCCAGCAAGATGTTTGCGTTCTCGAATGGAACCCATGCGTTTTGTTCGGACCTTCTATAATCTGCGTTATGTAAATACACTGTCTGGCCAAAAAAATAGGGTCGCCACCTGGATGTGGAGGTCGGCTGACCTGAATCTAATGAACCACCAGGTCCTTCCATCAATGGGTCTGCTGTTCTCGGACACGGACAGATTCCAAAATGATGTCAGTCCTTATCGGGCTTGAATTGTATAAGAGAGGTTCAGGGAGCATGAGACTGCATTCTCACCAATGGAGTCCAGACCTGAACCCCATTGAGAGTCTTTGGGACGTACTGGATGGGCGTGCGTACAGTGGTCCAAATGTCCATCCATAAAAATGATTAACGCTTAGCAGAAATAAATGTTGTGGAGAAGCTTGTGTAGACAATGTGCCGCAATCAGAGCTCAAGGTGGTCCAACCTAATCAGTGTGTGACCTTTATCTTGGCCAGACGGTGTATCTTGAACATGTTTGTGTGTAGAGCAAATGCTCTAAGTTTCAATAAAAAAAAAAGTCTTGTACTGACCTGGTATTTGATCTTCAAATCTTCTTACAGAACCCAAGTGGACTTCTAACATGTGTCCTATTAAATAAAGCACTTTATGATGGCTGTAGTGGTTCTAACAAAGTTGTATCCTCACATTGTGCATCATCGCAAAAAAAAATCTGAACTGTTTTTCTGCTTTGGATTTATTAATAATGGGAGGTTTGTGTTCTCCCCGTGTCCGCGTGGGTTTCCTCCGGGTTCTCCGGTTTCCTCCCACAGTCCAAAAACATGGATCAAGTTAATTGAATTCTTAAAAATTGCCCCCTATAGAGTGTGTCTGTGTGAGTGTGTGCCCAGCGATAGATTGGCGCCCTGTCCTGGGTCTATCTGCCCAGCACCCGAGACGTTCTCCCCTGGATGGGCATGGGGAACCCCACCGCGACCCTAATAGAGGATAAAGCGGGAGATAATGAATGAATGAATGTGAGGTTTGTTCAAAATGCAAAGCCCCGTGTTTGTTTTGTAATCTAGGATTCGCCACTTGGTGACAATATAACTAGTTTCAGTCACACTGTACGACTTGAAGGCCAGCATGAGCAGCAGGAGCATCATGTGCATCTTTAAAACACCTGATCCAGAAGTCTGGAGGGTCAGATAAGCACTGTATGAGGCAACACTGTCGACTCCGAACTGGTGACGTCTGATCTATAGAAACAACTTTTAACTTCATGCACATAGAGAAAAAAGGAATGAGCTCCCTTTCCCATCTTAAAACAATAAATAAATAGGAGGCATTGCATTTGGAACGACCCTCATATATTGTATAACAATTGCTGAGTTTTAATTGTTTGTGTATATAATACTTTAATAGATTTCTTAGTAGAAATGTGTATATAAATAAATGAATTTGAGAAATATGGAAGAGTTGTAAATCTGTTGTAAATCCATCCATTATCTTCCGCTTTTATCCTATAATAAGGTCGTGGGGGGGGGGGGGGGTTCCCCATGCCCATCCAGGGGAGAACGTTTCGGGTGCTGGGCCGATACACCCAGGACAGGGCGCCAATCTATCACTGGGCACACACTCACTCACACAGACACACTCTATATGGGGCAATTTTGGAGAATTCAATTGACTTGTTCCATGTTTTTGGACTGTGAGAGGAAACCGGAGAACCCGGAGGAAACCCACGCGGACACGGAGAGAACATGGAAACACCCAGGTGGGGATTTAAACCGGGAATCCCTAGCGCTGAGAGGCGTACGTGCTAACCACTAAGCCACCGTGCCACCGAGTTGTAAATCTAGGTAATTGTTATTTTCAGTTTGGTGTGCGTAAGAAATTTCCAATTTACAACTTATACTCCGCCAATAGACTTATTTTCCCGCCTTCCACCTGAATGGTTAAAATAGCAACGCTGCTTGTGAATATCTCCCTCCGATGGGCGTGGCCATCTCAACACTAGTATATTTTCTGGCTTATTGCTACCACCAGACGCATGTCCAACACCACAGAATGCCGAGACGAAGTGGACGCCATTAAATCTGACACAGAATGCAGATCCATAGTCTACACTATACTGTGGGTTCTCCATTCACACTCGAATGGAAAACCTCACGGAGAAGCGCATTGAGTCCAGGTAGCTGCACCGCTCAAATAGCAACCCGCAAAAAATCAGAGCGCCACCTGGATCTTAAAGTGAACATGACACGCTGATTGGTTAATTGCATGTTATGCCCAAAATACACCTATATAGGATTAGTATATGCCTTTTGCACTTTTTGTGCCAAGCAAGGCTTTTCTCCGGAGTCTCGAGTTACTTCACACATCTAAAGAGGGGTGCAATGATGACACCGAATTGACCCAGCCATTAGGTGTGTACATATCAGTGCACTTATAGCATTGGTCCCAAGCCCAGGTTAACAGAAGGGTGTGAAAGAGTGTCACAATGAATATGCAGAGATTCCCTTTATGAGAACAAGTCGAAAAAGAAATGTGTGTGTGTGTGTACATGTATATTTCTTAATATGCACTACCTGCTGATAGAAAGGTCCATGCAAAAAGAGTTAGGTGTCCAAAACAATGACCTCCTGAATGTGTTCTCTGTTTAAGTTTGTGAAAGCTTGAGGAATTTCATGCCATGTGATTTTATTTTTCATGCATGAGGTCACTGCAGTGAATGAATTTCACACCGGTGTGTGTGTGTGTGTGTGTGTGTGTGTGTGTGTGTGTGTGTGTGCACCACTGCATGTCAGCAGCTTATGTACCAGATTTGCTGCTTGGGAAAAATAAACAGCTACATTGCACCACGTTTCACTGAGATTTAACAGACTTTTTTTATTAGTCCCCTGTTGGTTCTGAGTTCTCTGTTGGTTCTCTGTTGGTCAGCAGCATCACAGAACAGGTATCATTTGGGTGGTGGATTGTTTCTTGTCAGTTCTGCAGTGACACTGATGTGGTGAGGGGGTTTTAGTGCAGCAGTGCTTCTGGAAGTTGCTGCTGGGATAGGACCAATGCACCCACCCAATAACCCCTGTTCTGTGGTGGTACTATTGGGGTTCTGACCATTGGAACAGAGTAAAGGGGACGTACACAGTATGTACTGTAGAACAAACAGATGGACTACAGTCTGCCATTGGAGAACTACAAAGTCCATCTGCACAGGAAGTGGACTTTTGCCTGGAACTGTATTTAATAGTGGGGCAACTAAAACGTATTTACACCCCACACTGTGGGACATCATGTGAGGTTGGTCGCCACCATAAATTAATTGTAATAAATCAGTTATGGTTAGGGTTTTAGTATTTATGGTTAATGTTTGGGTCCCCAAAATTCTATGGTGTGTGTGTGTGTGTGTGTGTGTGTGTGTGTGTGTGTGTTGGCAGTGATGAAGAAGTAGGAGAAAGTTCACTGTCTGAGGTGGTATTTGTGTCTATAGTGGTGGTGGTGTGTGTGTGTGTGTGTGTGTGTGTGTGTAACAGGTGGTCTGGCAGCAGTTGAGGCCTGACATCAGCAGTAGCCTTCACAAAGTCACACATCAAAGACAGACAGGTCATTTATTAAAAAGTTATAAACAAAGTCACATGTCTTTGAGACCGCGTGTTTAACAATCTGCTCAGATACGTCTGAAAACACACAGACATTTTGTAAACGTTTATCATTCAGTCATGATCTTCCGCTTTTATCCTCTATTAGGGTCGCGCGGGGGGGGGGGGTTCCCCATGCCCATCCAGGGGATAATGTTTCGGGCGCTGGGCAGTTAGACCCAGGACAGGGGGGCAATCCATCGCTGGGCACACACTCACTCACACACAAACACACTCTATATGGGGCAATTTGGAGAACTCAATTGACTCGATCCATGTTTTTGGACTGCGGGAGGAAACCGGAGAACCCGGAGGAAACCCACGCGGACATGGGGAGAACATGGAAACTCCACCTAGATGGGGATTCGAACCGGGAATCCCTAGTGCTGAGAGGAGAACATGCTAAACACTAAGCCACCGTGCCGCCCAAACAAAATTCAAACGCAGATAAAGTAACAGCAGCTGAAATAACTAGCGTTTACTCCACTGGGAAACACCCCCCATCATACAGGTTTAAAGCACATTAAAGAACTGTCTGTATACACACACACACACACACACACACACACACACACACACATATATATATATATAGGGGCGGCATGGTGGCTTAGTGGTTAGCATGTTCTCCTCTCAGCGCTAGGGATTCCCAGTTCGAATCCCCACCTGGGTGGAGTTTCCATGTTCTCCCCGTGTCTCCCCGTTTCCTCCGGGTTCTCTGGTTTCTTCCCACAGTCCAAAAACATGGATTAAGGCAATAAAGTTCTCCAAATTGCCCCATGTAAAGTATGTTTGTGTGAGTGAGTGTGTGCCCAGCGATAGTTGGCGCCCTGTCCTGGGTGTATCTGCCCAGCGCCCGAAACGTTCTCCCCTGGATGGGCATGGGAAACCCTCCTGCGACCCGAATAGAGGATAAAGCGGAAGATGATGGATGAATGAATAAATGATATATATATATATATATATATATATATATATATATATATACATTACATTTGGTCATTTATTGGACGCTTTTATCCAAAGTGTCTTACAAGGTGAGCACAGGGTTCATCACAACATCCCTGGAGCAATGAGGGTTAAGGGTCTTGCTCAAGGACCCACATTGGTAACTTCAGTGGACCTGGGATTTGAACCCCCAACCTTCAGCCCAACGCCCTAACCACTGAGCTACCGCTCTCTCTGTTGGCAGCGTATGGGTGTAAGATGGAACCCTGTGTCTGTAATAATGTCAATGCACCCCATTGTTATTCAGTCAATTATAATGTTTAATACAGCATCCTATGTACAGTAGGAAATCAAATACAGATCGTAATTAACACGACTATATGGAGGACTCAGATCGCTGGCCTCTGCTGTGTAAACAACACCACCGTAATCAGGTGTTGGAAAAAGTCCTAAGCAGCTTCTGACGTCAGGGTCACACTTAGACACTCACAAATGTCCGCGGGTCGATTACCTTCAGCTGTATCCTTCATCTCGTGTCGATCTCTGCTATGAATACTTTCCCTTCTGGAATGAGCACAGAGTATTTCCAGGAGGTGGGAGGTGTTTATATCTGGCTCGTGTTAGAGAGCGACCTGTTATAGTGTTGTTGCGATGCTGTGCTTGAAGACTGATATAAACCCAATGATGTAAGAACAAAAGAGACGAGATCTAAAAAAAACTAAAAATGATTACATTAGAACTGTCATTATTTTTATTGTTATCGATTGAATCCCCATCTGGGTGGAGTTTCCATGTTCTCCCCGTGTCCGTGTGGGTTTCCTCCGGGTTCTCCGGTTTCCTCCCACAATCCAAAAACATGGATCAAGTCAATTGAGGTCTCCAAATTGCCCCATACTGTATAGAGTGTGTCTGTGTGAGTGAGTGTGTGCCCAGCAATAGATTGCTCCCCTGTCCTGGGTGTATCTGCCCAGCGCCCGAAACGTTCTCCCCTGGATGGGCATGGGGAACCCCACCGCGACCCTAATAGAGGATAAAGCAGAAGATAATAAGTGAATGAAAGGGTCATGGGGTCGTGCCCACCCAGGGGAGAACATTTTGGGCGCGGGGCATTCAGACACACACTATATGGGGCATTTGGGCAGCCAATTCACTTCTTCTTTTTGGACTGTGGGAGGAAACCGGAGAACCTGGAGGTAGCCCACACGGACACGGGGAGGACATGCAAACTCGTCCCAGATTGAGATTTGAAACTTGGTTCCCCAGCTGAGCACTAAGCATCACATGCTCCTGTGTTTCTAATTTACCATAAAAACAGAAATATTGTGTTCAGGGGTGGCACGGTGGCTTAGTGGTTAGCATGTTCTCCTCTCAGCACTAGGGATTCCCGGTTCGAATCCCAATCTAGTAAGAGTTTCCATGTTCTCCCCGTGTCTGCGTGGGTTTCCTCCGGGTTCTCCAGTTTCCTCCCATAGTCCAAAAACATGGATCAAGTCAATTGAATTCTCCGAATTGCCCCATATAGAGTGTGTCTGTGTGAGTTAGTGTGTGCCCAGCGATGGATAGGCACCCTGTCCTGGGTGTATCTGCCCAGCGCCCTAAACGTTCTCCCCTGGATGGGCATGGAACCCAGTCATGAATATATTCATGATTGATGTAACTCGTTATAATATATGAATAGACTTTATTAATCACACCTGTGTCACATGCCGGGACCCAATGAGAATCGAGGACGGGGTTCGTCACGTTGAATTCACGAGCTGACTGGATTAAATGTCACAGAGCTCCTGTTTCTGACGCCGCTGCTTCTCCCCCCACCTCCCACCTCCAGCACATCTCAACTCTCTTTAAATACCTGAGACCGTCGGCAGAACCT
>JAFMOD010000692.1:2862-37822 GCA_019802435.1 Corydoras maculifer | reverse complement strand
TAACATTCACATCATATGATTATATTCAGAAGGTAACGATAGAGGAACCTTGTCCATGTTCTCAGTTCCACGTCCTGTGCAGATGGACTTTGTAGTTCTCCAATTCCAGACTGTAGTCCATCTGTTTGTTCTACAGTACATACTGTGTACGTCCCCTTTACTCTGTTCTAATAGTCAGAACCCCAATAGTACCACCACAGAGCAGGGGTTATTGGGTGGGGGCATTAGTCCTATCCCAGCAGTGTCACTGAGGTGGAGAAATGAACCTCCAGCAGCACTGCTGCACTAAAACCCCCTCACCACATCAGTGTCACTGCAGAACTGACAAGAAACAATCCACCACCCAAATGATACCTGTTCTGTGATGCTCCTGACCAACAGAGAACCAACAGAACACAGATGGACTACAGTCTGGAATTGTAGAACTACAAAGTCCATCTATATGGTAAGGGGGGGCGTGTCCAAACTTTCGTTACTCTGTGAGATGATTGGTCTCATTTTTAAAATTTCATTTGCACAGTGTAAAAACATAGTTCAATTTTTTTATTTTTTTATTTTAACTTTATGTGGAGAAGTCAGGAGAGAATTTCACTGCTGGCTGTAACATGTATATTTACGTATGTGACAAATAAACCTGATTTGATTTGATTTGGTCGAGAGTTTAGGCGACGCACAACAAAAAGTGACTTCTGCTCAGTGTTGAAACTGTTCTTTTTACTTCTGCAAACGTCGCCACCAGAACGTTGTGGTGTTCTTTAACACTGATCTCTGTAGTCGTGGCGACATCTAAGAAAAATGCCTGTGTCTCTCTGGTTTTCTCCTTCCTGTATAAAATCGTTCAGGTAGGTTGGATTTATTATCCATCCATTATCTTCAGCTTTATCCTCTATGAGGGTCGCAGGGGGGTTTCCCCATGCCCATCGAGGGAAGAACGTTTCGGGCGCTGGGTAGATACACCCAGGAGAGGGGGGCAATCTATCACTGGCACACACTCACTCACACACACTCTATATGGGACAATTTGGAGAATTTCATTGACTTGATCCATGTTTTTGGACTGTGGGAGGAAACTGGAGAACCCAGAGGAAACCCACGTAGACACGGAGAGTACATGGAAACTCCACCAAGATGGGGATTCGAACCGGGAATCCCCAGTGCTGAGAGGAGAACATGCTAAACACTAAGCCACCTGGTGAGAACATGGATACACCACCAAGTTCAGGATTCAAACTGGATTCCACAGGCCCATCCAGGGGAGAACGTTTCGCTTGCTGGGCAGATACACGCAGGACAGGGCGCCAATCTATCGCTGGGCACAAACACACTCTATATGGGGCAATTTAGAGCATTAAATTTGACCTTAATCCATGTTTTTAGACTGTGGGAGGAAACCGGAGAACCCGGAGGAAACCCACGTGGACACAGGGAGAACATGGAAACTCCACCCAGATTGGGATTCGAACCGGGAATCCTTAGTGCTGAGAGGAGAACATGCTAAACCACTAAGCCAATATGCCGCCCCTTAAATCATGTACCATTAATCAAAATATACAGATTAATATAAATAGTGAGCCGATCCTCGCTGAGCAATAAGCCGCTATCCTGTTACTTAGCAACCAATGTTCATTTTAAAACATGGACTAGATCACGCTGTGGAAGACCATTATCTTCAGCTTTATCCTCTATTAGGGTTGCGTTTGGGGGGGGAGGGGGGGTTCCCCCATGCCCATCCAGGGGAGAACGTTTCGGGCGCTGTGCAGATACACCCAGGACAGGGGGACAATCTATCGCTGGGCACACACTCACTCACACAAACACACTCTATATGGGGCAATTTGAAGAACTCAATTGACTTGATCCATGTTTTTGGACTGTGGGAGGAAACCGGAGAACCCGGAGGAAACCCACGCGGACACGGGGAGAACATGGAAACTCCACCCAGATGGGGACTTGAACCGGGTTATCCCTAGCGCTAACCACTAATCCACCGTGCCGCCCAGATTATTAATAATTAAGTCCTTAATGAAACACATTTATAAACCAAACCTTTTTTTTTTTAATTAGTGTTTTTGTAACCATTTTATTAAAGACCATGTGATGCGAGAGGGCGTGCGTTCGTTGTTCGGCGCGACGCCACGCCCTCTTGTACATTATTGCTTTAATAATCCATCCCTAAACATTCTGAACGTGTTCCAGGTGTTCTCAGAGTATTTTAAGGAGCTGGAGGAGGAGAGCATCAGAGATAACTTCGTCATCATCTATGAGCTGCTGGACGAGCTGATGGACTTTGGATACCCGCAAACAACCGACAGCAAGATCCTTCAGGAGTCAGTGTTCTGTCCTATCCCATCTCATTTGTCCTGTAGAAGAACTCTTCATCCTAAATGAATAACCCTGACTTGTTCAAGTTCAAGTTATTTATATAGCGCTTTTTACAGCAGTAACGGTTAGAGTTGGTAACAGAGACAGCGGCAAGAAAAAACTCTATCATGTTGTTATTTAGGGAAGAAACCTTGGGAGGACCAAGACTCAGTGGTGGACTCGTCCTCTTTGAGCGGCCGGGCAGCAACAACAGTGTAGGACAGCCATGTAGAGATATTTAACAAATGGAAAAACTAACAACTAAAAAACTATATGTGAGTCCATTAGGGGGCGTCCTGCAGGACCGCCAGTCCAATTAATATTCAGGTTCCATCCGTCAGCAGCGCCATGGATCTCCAGGAAGCCGGTCACACCTCAAAAGAAACAGACAAGGAAGGCAGTTAGAGCTACATTTACATTTAGTCATTTATTGGACGCTTTTTAACCAAAGCGACTTACAAGGTGAACACAGGGTTCATCACAACATCCCTGGAGCAATGAGGGTTAAGGGTCTTGCTCAAGGACCCACAGTAGTAACTTCAGTGGACCTGGGATTTGAACCCCCAACCTTCAGATTGAAAGCCCAACACCCCAACCACTGAACTACCACTCCCTGCTAATAATAAAGCACGGCATTTAATTAATAAGTAATTGATTGACGAATATCAGACTTGTATCAGAATGCAGACTCTCATTTGACCTCATACTGACCGTTCCGTCAGCAGTCTGGCTTTCACGTCTTTGTAACTATTTTGAGCCTTTTCTGAAATAATGTCTCTGTTTGTTTAGATACATAACACAAGAAGGACACAAGCTGGACACCGGCGCCCCTCGGCCCCCCGCTACAGTGACCAATGCCGTGTCTTGGAGGTCAGAGGGCATCAAGTACAGGAAGAACGAGGTTTTCCTGGACGTCATTGAGTCGGTCAATCTGCTGGTATGAGTGGAGAACCTCCTCCCTTCTGAAATCCCCCCCAAAAAGCTGCTTTTATAGACAAACAGAGACTGATCCACCTCAGGAACCTCATATGGTTCTTAGAACTAAGTGTATGGTGCTCGAATGGTTCAGTATAAAATTTATGTATATAGTTTTAACTTGAGGCGGCACGGTGGCTTAGTGGTTTAGCGTGTTCTCCTCTCAGCGCTAGGGATTCCCGGTTCGAATCCCCATCTGGGTGGAGTTTCCATGTTCTCCCCGTGTCCGTGTGGGTTTCCTCTGGGTTCTCCAGTTTCCTCCCACAGTCCAAAAACATGGATCAAGCCAATTGAGTTCTCCAAATTGCCCCATATAGAGTGTGTTTGTGTGAGTGAGTGTGTGCCCAGCGATGGATTGGCGCCCTGTCCTGTCCGCCCAGCACCTGAAATCACTTATAAACAACTACTACAATCCCTTATGAACAACGGTTGCCACAACTACTATAATCAGCTCCATGACTGAGTCTTATCTGTGCTTTTCTTTATTCAGGTCAGTGCAAACGGGAACGTGCTGCGCAGTGAGATCGTGGGTTCTATTAAGATGCGGGTGTTCTTATCAGGCATGCCTGAACTCCGCCTGGGTCTCAACGACAAGGTGCTGTTTGAAAACACTGGACGTGAGTCACCTTTACCTTCTGCTTGGAACCGACGTCTCATTGTGTGTGTGTAGGGAGGTGTACAGTGTTCTCATCTGTGTAAAGAGGGCGTGTTTTATAGCAGCTTAATAAATACACCTTCAGTATTTCATTATGGAGGTAGGTGGATGCTTCTCTTTTCCACCTATTTGTCACTAACGGCTCTCTGGCGTCCTCAGGAGGGAAGAGTAAGTCCGTGGAGTTGGAAGATGTGAAGTTCCATCAGTGTGTCCGCCTGTCGCGCTTTGAGAACGACCGCACCATCTCCTTTATCCCACCGGACGGAGAGTTCGAGCTCATGTCCTACCGACTCAACACCCACGTATGTCCTACAGCCACTGAGCACGATTTTCCTGTATCTAAATTGCCCCTATGTAGTATGTGTGTGTGCATGCTGCGATGGATTGGCTCCCTGACCTGGGTGTATCTGCCCAGGGCAAAAGTGACTTACATATAAGAGAACAACAAAAGACAATAGTTAAAGAAAAACCAGCTTCACTGTGGTATAATTAAACCTGATCATCATCCAATCATAAAACAAGAGATAATGAGATGAATGTTTTCTGTAATTAAACTGAGCTCTGACCATGTGGTTATCAGTCTGATGGTTCCTTCATATACAGATTTAATTCTGAAATTGCGGCATGGTGGCTTAGTGGTTTAGCATGTTCTCCTCTCAGCGCTAGGGATTCCCGGTTCGAATCCCCATCTGGGTGGAGTCTCCATGTTCTCCCCGTGTCTGCGTTGGTTCCCTCCGGGTTCTCCGGTTTCCTCCCACAGTCCAAATACATGGATCAAGTCAATTGAATTCTCCAAATTGCCCCATATAGAGAGTGTGTGTGTGAGTGAGTGTGTGCCCACCGATGGATAGGCGTCCTGTCCTGGGTCTATCTGCCCAGCGCCCGAGACGTTCTCCCCTGAATGGGCATGGGGAACCCCCCCACGACCCTAATAGAGGATAAAGCGGGAGATGATGAATAAATGAATTCTGAAATTAAAATGTATTTTTAAAAAAATCCCCAAATATTGTTTTAAATGTTCTTTACAGTTGTCCTTTAATAAATCCTTGCTTTACAGGTTAAACCTCTGATCTGGATTGAATCTGTGATTGAGAAGCATTCACACAGCCGAATCGAGTACATGATAAAGGTAGAGCTTTCAGCTTTATTCACTTCTATAGTGCGTTTTCTCAAAGCAGCTTTACTGAGTTCTAAATCTGAACCTCCAAAGAACATTAAAGATCAGAGTGCACCTGGCTCTTAAAGGGAACGGCAAGTGACACTCTGGTTTATTACGTTATGCCCAAAAGGTTTTATTTAATTTAATTTAAATATTTAAGTGTGAAAAAAGACAATGTTCGATCAAACACATTTGTTATTGTTGCAATTAAAAAACGTTAATCAGATCATCAGCATTCTCTTTCTCTCGTTTCAGGCCAAATCCCAGTTCAAGCGACGTTCTACAGCCAACAATGTCGAGATCCACATTCCCGTTCCCACGGACGCAGACTCGCCCAAGTTCAAGACCACTGTGGGCAGCGTGAAGTGGGTCCCAGAGAACAGTGAGATCGTGTGGTCCATAAAGTCTTTCCCTGTAAGAACTCGAGCATGAGTCAGGAATCACTGTGTGTGTGTGTATGTATGTGTATATATATATATATATATATATATATATATATATATATATATATGGCGGCACGGTGGCTTAGTGGTTTAGCACGTTCGCCTCTCAGCGCTAGGGATTCCCGGTTCGAATCCCCATCTGGGTGGAGTTTCCATGTTCTCCCTGTGTCTGCGTGGGTTTCCTCCGGGTTCTCCGGTTTCCTCCCACAGTCCAAAAAAAACATGGATCAAGTCAATTGTATTCTCAAAAATTGCCCCGTTTAGAGTGTGTCTGTGTGTGTGAGTGTGTGCCCAGCGATGGATTGGCGCCCTGTCCTGGGTGTATCTGCCCAGCGCCCGAGACGTTCTCCCCTGGATGGGCATGGGGAACCCCACCGCGACCCTAATAGAGGATAAGCGAAAGATAATGAATGAATATATATATATATATAGATGTGTGTGTGTTGATGTTAAACAGGCTGTTGATTTGCTGCTCGTCCCTGTGTTACTGTTTTAGGGGGGTAAGGAGTATCTGATGAGGGCTCACTTCGGACTCCCCAGTGTGGAAGCCGAGGATAAAGAAGGAAAACCACCAATCAGTGTCAAGTTTGAGATCCCCTACTTTACCACTTCTGGAATTCAGGTGTGTGTGCAAACAGATTCTTTTTACTTTTCTGCTTGTGTGACGTGGTGGTGCTGTGGATCACTTCACACCCCGAACCTCCCGGGTTTGATCAGTATTTGGGGTGATCTGGATCCTGTGTGTCTATGTTCTGAAGACCTGCTGACGAATTATTCATTCATTCATTATCTCCCACTTCATCCTCTAGTCGTCCTCTAGGGTCGCGGTGGGGTTCCCCATGCTCTGGGCAGATAGACCCAGGACAGGGCGCCAATCTATCACTGGGCACGCACTCACTCACACAGACACACTCTATATGGGGCAATTTTGAGAATTCAATTGACTTGATGCATGTTTTTGGACTGTGGGAGGAAACCCACGCAGACACGGGGAGAACATGGAAACTCCACCCAGATGGGGATTCGAACCGGGAATCCCTAGCGCTGAAAGGAGAACATGCTAAATCACTAAGCCACCGTGCCGCCGCTGATGAATTAACCAGAGAAAAGATATTCTTCAGGACTGCATCAC
The DNA here is from genome assembly GCA_019802435.1 of Corydoras maculifer. Taxonomy (NCBI): domain Eukaryota; kingdom Metazoa; phylum Chordata; class Actinopteri; order Siluriformes; family Callichthyidae; genus Corydoras; species Corydoras maculifer. The sequence goes on along the minus strand of JAFMOD010000692.1, from coordinate 31,097 downwards.
TTGTAGTACTAAGTTTCAGAAAAAGGCCATGGATTCTGTCCAGCTTTCAAATTATGGTCCTCATTCAATATTGACATGCATTTAAATGTGTTTTATCATTCTTTAACACAAGATGGCAGCATTTCTTCAGCTTTTTTAAGTTACCTGATCTAAGTTGCCTATAGTACTTACACACAGATATTTTGGCACTTGGCGTTAGGTGCCCTACCCAAAGGCACTTTGGGTATAGTACTTAGTGGAACAGGGAGTCGAACCCGGGACCTTCAGTTCGCAAGGCTGGTTGCTTAACCACAAGCTTTCAACTGCCTGTATATAACATGCATATTATGTACACCACAAAGAACCATATATAGACCACACTGCAATGTACCGTAAATCATCTTGTAGATCGTCAACCACAAAAAAAATAAAAATAAAACAGATTTTCTGAAAACCGTTTTAAGTACAAATATTAGAACCTGCCGATTTAATTCTTTACTTCGACCCCATAGTCCTGCTGAAGTATCTGCTTTTAAGGGATGAATTTGATCAATATTTACATATTTGACATTTTTTATACCAAAGCTTCACCTACACCAGTGATTCTCAATTATTTTCTATTAAACCCCCCCTAGGAAGAAGAAGACATTTTGCACCCCCCCCCCCACACACACACACACATGCACCCCCGCCCCCATGACAAAATGAGAAATTATTTTTACACGCCCACTGTAGTATGATTTGTCTTTAAATTTGTTGTAAATACACCTATTTTATAAAAATGTGTCCTTATTACCAATAAAGAAAACAAAAAAGAAACAAATATAGATCAACTTAGAACAAAGACTCATTTTATTAACTTTGTTTTTTAGTTTGTAACAGAAACAAATAAAATCCTTATTTAAACCAGAAACATTTTCGAACCGACTGGCATTTGATACTGAAAAATTTAATTAAATCAAATCAATAAATAATAATAAATTCAAATTTATCAGTAACATTAATTCAGGAGCTCAATTTATTAAAACTTTAACCTACAAAACAAAAATGAATACAACAATTTGTGCTGTTTTTTTTTTTTTTTGTTTTTTTTTTGAGGAAGTCAGAACTAATGTCTCCGACGCTCCCGTTTTGCAGCACAGCTTTTCTGAAGTAGTTTTAATAAAGCGTTATGATCGCTGGCTCTGCGCGTCACGTTTACCATTAAAAAAACTCAGGCGGTTATCAGCGTGATCAGGGTGGAATGTCTTTAAGTGACGCCTTCATTTATTTGGCTTCACACTGTCCACTGCCAACATTTTAAGACACAGAGGACACACCGGTCTTTCTTCGTCTCCACCTCAGTTACAGTGAAGCCAGGCGCTACATACACCTCGACATTTAGCTTTAGGGTGACTTTTGTTGCTCTCATCATCTTCGTCTCTCTCCGCCTTTCTCTCCTCCATCTCTGTTAAATATTTTTCCGTGTTTACTCTTGAGGGTTTGTTCAGTACACGTAATATCACTTGCTCTGTGATAACTTGTTATGCGCCCCCCCAGCCACCGCACCCACTATTAGAGAAGCACTGACCTACACCAACCTGAATTGTTGACACCTAACAGGATGGATTCAGTGATTCTTGTTGTTCACCCAAAATCTCGACCCTCCTATCAGAACATGCAACAGTACTTAGGTTCTAGGCAGTTTTCTTTACTGCACATTGATTATATATATATATATATATATATATATATATATATATATATTATTGGCAGACCATGTTTAAAGCAGGTAGTGTTGGTGCCTCAAGGGTGAATGTTAATACCTTTTAGGTTTTGGGTTACCATCTGAAGGGGCTCCCTATGTTCTCTCAGCTCTCAAACTAAGTTTATTAGTGGATTAGCTCCAGTAAATTGCCGGTTAGTGGAAGTGTATGGACGTGGATTGAGCTCCAGTGGAGTGTCGTCTTCTATTCCACTTCCAAACTTCCTGTAAGTCAGAGCTGCATCACTCTGTTCCTCAGAACAAGTTGGGATTTACAGCTCAGTGGGCATTTTAATTCATTTTATATGTTTGGCTGTCTCTAGATGGCACCAGAAACCAGCTGCTGTTCCTCAGAACTCTCTTTTTTTTCCCTGCCTCAGTGATGCGAGCAGGTTAAAGAAAGCAGTTCTACGTCATACAGACTGCATTTATACTCCACACATCTGGTACACATTCACATGAAGCCTGAAAGTAACTCTTCTGGAACATCAGTCGCAAATGTAACGTCCCTGTGGGGGTGGGGCGGAGGGGGGGCATAAAGACCTGAAGTTTATAAAGGACTTTTATTAAAAAATAATAATAACATCTGACAGTTTTAATAAAAAGCTATAGATATATTTTATACTATTTATACTATTTGCTTGATGTTTTTAAAAACTAAGATGTCATCATTTTATTAGAATGAGTTTATCTTGTAATAAAGTTTAAATAGCATTTAGCACGTTCTCCTCTCAGCACTAGGGATTCCCGGTTCGAATCCCCATCTGGGTGGAGTTTCCTGTTCTCCCTGTGTCTGCGTGGGTTTCCTCCTGGTTCTCCGGTTTCCTCCCACAGTCCAAAAACATGGATCAAGTCAATTGAGTTCTTCAAATTGCCCCATATAGAGTGTGTTTATCTGAGTAAGTGTGTGCCCAGCGATAGATTGGCACTCTGTCCTGGTTGTTTCTGCCCAACGCCCAAAACATTCTCCCCTGGATGGGCATGGGGAACCCCACCCCCAGATACAGCTGTCATCTTTACTCTGAGGTACTTTGTGCATCTGACGCTGCTAACTATTTCTATATGTTGCATTGATCCTAATAGACTTTATAAAATAAAATGAATCCCTAAATAAATAATTCCTGAAATCAGAATATTTTATTAATCACCGGTGGGGAAGTAAATTTTTTTACAGATGCTTAATTTGGCGTGTTACTATATACAGAATTACAATTAAAACTAAAAATATAACAATAATACACAAAGAAAGTAGATTTACATTACATTTACATTGCATTTGGTCATTTAGCATGTGCTTTTATTCAAAGTGACTTACAAGGCGAGCACAGGGTTGATATGGCATCTATGAAGCAATAAGGATTAAGGGTCTCAAGGAGCCACATTGGTAACTGCAGTGGACCTGGAATTTGAACCCACAGCCATAAGATTAATAGCCCAACACCCCAACCACTGAACTTCCTCAAAGTAACTTTACTCTAAGTTAAGAGTAAAGATACTTCATGTGGTAATAAATGTGGGTGTGTGTCCATGCAGTCATTTCTGACCACTCTGTACACTGATTTTAATACATAGAGATTAATGATGAGCCTGGTCACCAAGTCTGTCCTTCACCATAGTTTACAATCAGAGGGCAATTAGTATTTTCAACGCATTTATGCAAAGCGACTTACAACTTAAAGTTTCGAGTACAGGAGCAGAGTACAGCATCAGTCATGACACAGCATCCGTCAAGCAATAAGGGTTAAGGTCCTTGCTCATGGAACCACATTGGTAACTTCTGAAAACTTGGGATTTCAACCCACAACCTTCAGACTGATAGACCCACGTCCTAACCAATGAGCTCCCACAACCCGCCCAGCACGACTTTGAAATGTGGAAGGAAACCAACTCAGGGTGGCACAGCACCAAAATTGGGAATCGAACCCAGAACATGCTTGCTGTGTGCCGTCTATAACCCCCGTGACCCCTGTGAACACCAGTAGACCGGTCCAAAGGTTCAGTGTGGTACCTACACAGTGTTTAAAAGTCAGGGTTCATCATTTTGTTCTATGTTTATTTTTAAAAATTGTTTTTATATAAATTATTTTTAAATGTTTTTTAAGTCCCACTATAAAAATCAGTGCTGGACACTAAATCCGTCTCGGCTGCTTGGGGAAAAGGGTTCTTTTTATACGCATGTCTCTGTTTATTTACTATTCAGTCTAACATTACAGATTTCTCATGGATCCTTCATTCACTATTTTCAGACTCGCTGCATCTAATTTAGTTAAACAAGTCGACGCAGAGACCCCAGAGGGCTCCGGGGTCCTCGTCTGTAATTATTGGTCAGAACAGCTGTTGCATTGTATATTTTCCGAGCGAATGAAACAGCTGGGAGATGCTTGTTGGCTGGTTTGTATATGCTTTCCGAGACAAGGAGGGTTTTGTGAGGTACTGTTTGCTTTTGTTAACAGTAGCCACGATGGGCATCGTTCAGCAGAAACGAATGTAAAGCGGTCAGCGTCCGATTGGACGTTCTCTTTAAATGTTTCAGGCTGAAAAGTGCAGCCAGGTTTATTTATAGGTGAGAAAAGTTTCAGTGCTGCACAGTGTCACATGAGCTCAGTGATATTCAGTGTTTAAATGTACTTGTTTAGAATTTAGAAAAATCATGATTTCCATTGGCGGCACGGTGGCTAGCATGTTCTCCTCTCAGCACTAGGGATTCCCAGTTCGAATCCCCATCTGGGTGGAGTTTCCATGTTCTCCCTGTGTCTGCGTGGGTTTCCTCTGGGTTCTCTGGTTTCCTCCCACAGTCCAAAAACATGGATCAAGTCAATTGAATTCTCCAAATTGCCCCATATAGAGTGTGTGTGAGTGAGTGTGTGCCCAGCGATGGATTGGCGCCCTGTCCTGGGTCTATCTGCCCAGTGCCCGAGACGTTCTCCCCTGGATAATGAATAAATAAATGAATGATTCCCATTTATCTCATGTATAAGTAATAACACTTATCAGGTGGACTTTGTAGTTCTCCAGTTCTGTACTGTGTACGTCCCCTTTACTCTGTTCTAATGGTCAGAACCCCAATAGTATCACCACAGAGCAGGGGTTATTGGGTGGGGGCATTATTCCTATCCCAGCAGTGTGACTGAGGTGGAGAAATGAACCTCCAGCAGCACTGCTGCACTAAAACCCCCTCACCACATCAGTGTCACTGCAGAACTGACAAGAAACAATCCACCACCCAAATGATACCTGTTCTGTGATGCTGCTGACCAACAGAGAACACAGAACCAACAGAACACAGATGGACTACAGTCTGGAATTGTAGAACTACAATGTCTATCTATATGGAGGAAATGAAGTATGGAGCAATTGGGGTTCGGTGCCTTGCTAGGGGGCACTTCAGTCATAGTTCATGGTGGGACTGGGCCTATAAGCCTACAACTGCCTCAGGATCATCAAATGCTGGTTTAAGTTTAAACCCCTGGCTAACTAAACCCAGACTCTTGAGTTTCCATTACATCACAGTGAGGTTAATTACCTGTATATTTAAAATCTAACGAATCCTTCTAAAGTTCCCTCCACAGAACGAAGTGTGACCTCTCAATGTAAATAGAATAATTGCTGATAAGCCAGAACATGTCCTGTCCACTTACCCAGAGTGAGGGTTTAAGGAAACGCTTGATTTAATTATCCTCGTCAAGTAATCTGACCGTATCAGACTCCGATATGTTGTTTTATAATATTTGATATTTGAAAAACCCGGCCGGCGTGTGTGTGTGTGTGTGTTTGTGTGTGTGTGGGGCTGAAAGTTTCTGGCTGAACTCCCTCTGCCCTGTCCTAAACAGTTCTGTGAGCGCGGCGTCCTCGCGGAGCCGCTCGATGCGCTGCTGCTGACGCTCAATACGATTAGCGCTGATTTTATATGATTTAAAAAGGGAGGGAATGAATTTGGGGAAGCAGACGAGATTTCCTCCCTTTTACGGATTAAGTTTGTATTAAGCATCCCACACGGAACTCCGAAGTGCCTTAACCGCTCGTTTAACTTGATTTCCTTTGTGGCTCAGCAGCGTTCTGAGGAAAGAATCTGTCATTTCTGGAATCCAATTAAGAAGGTTAACTTGTGTGAGATTTCCTCTCGCTAATTCCTCTCTCGCTCGTTTGCTGCCGGTTTGTCCGCCGCTGTCTCATCGCCGCCGTTGGGTTCCGTTTGATTTCTTTACTCCAAGAAGCGTCCCGCAGTCATTGAGTGTGTTCTTTAATGGGCCAAAAGTAGATTTTCACTGTTTCATGGGTGGAGGGCACGGTAGCTTAGTGCTCAGGGGGTTGGGTTATCAATCTGAAAGTTGGGGGTTCAAATCCCAGGTCCACTGAAGTTACCAATGTGGGTCCTTGAGCAAGACCCTTAACCCTCATTGCTCCAGGGATGTTGGGATGAACCCTGTGCTCACCTTGTAAGTCGCGTCCAATAAATGACCAAATGTAAATGTAAAGACAGTTCTCCAAATCATTGCTTAATCTGTTACTAGGGTCTCGGGTGGGTTGGGGTCGGTTCTCCATGCCCATTCCAAGGACAGATGTTTCGGGTGCTGGGCAGATGCATCTAGGAGAGAGTACCAATCCATCAGTGGGCACACACACATTATATAGGGGTACTTTTGATACCTTGCATCCAAGCTTTTGGTTGGTGGGAGGAACCTGGAGAACCTGGAGCAAACCCAAACAGGGAGAACATTAAAACTTGGACCATCAACCCCTCACCACCATCATCAGTGGTGAATATTAACTGGACTGGCGGGTCCTGCAGGACGCCCCCTAATGGACTCACATATAGTTTTCCAGTTGTTAGAGTTTTTCCATTTGTTAAATATCTCTACATGGCTGTCCTACACTGTTGTTGCTGCCCGGCCGCTCAAGGAGGACGAGTCCCCCACTGAGTCTCGGTCCTCACAAGGTTTCTTCTTTAAATAACAACATAACAGAGTTTTTTCTTGCCACTGTCGCTTCGGCGTGCTCTTTGGGGGTTTAAAGGCTTTTCATTCTGTAAAGCTGCTTTTTGACAATGTACTGTTATAAAAAGCTCTATATATAAATAAATTACTTGAACTTGAACATCAGTGTCACTGCAGAACTAAACAATCCACCACCCAAATGATACCTGTTCTGTGATGCTCCTGACCAACAGAGAACACAGAACCAACAGGGAACTAACAACAACAAACACAGATGGACTACAGTCTGTAATTGTAGAACTACAAAGTCCATCTATACGATAAATGGAGGAGATGGAGAGTGGGATGAGAAGGGGGCGTGTCCAAACTTTTGAGTGGTGCTGTATATGGAGATGCGTATTTGTCAGTAACTGTAGTGATGTAATAGCTAAATGTTCTAAAAAGCCGTAACTGTCCGTGGTATCGGAATGGTACCCTCTCGCTACCATGTGCCCGCTGACTCGCGACGGCCTCGGCTTTCGGAGAGACGGTCGTAAATTTGAATCCGAGTGTGAATGTGATGAGTGCGCGGCTTCAAGTTCAGCGGGTTTGCCGCACCAGACGTCTCCAGCGTGAACCTGCTTACTTGCCCGATTTCCCTCAGTGTGGAATGGGATGAAACCTCAAGAGATGCTTTGATAACCCATACGGTCCCATACACTCTCTCTCTCTCTCTCTCTCTCTCTCTCTCTCCCCTGTGGTCAGCGTGTCTGTCTGCCTCCACTGCGTCCTCGCCTGGCCCGTAAATGCCCACACTTGTACGCGCCCGTGTCCCCGTGTAGACACTGACAGCGGCAGACATGTCTTTTGCGCTCGATGACATTTCTCTTTCTTCGGGCTGCCTGTATTTAGCTCCGTGCAGCCGTGTGAGCGCTGGGTTGAAACTTTATGGGTGGCATTTTCTTCCATAATAACAGCATGCGGCCGCACTGCGCGCAGAAGTCTCCGTCCCACTTTAGGCGACTGGCATGGCTGCCGTTTCGCTGCCTCTCCTCCCACCGAGCGACCGATCGGTCTGGTTGGTGAGGACTCCAGGGCCGAAACCCTGGTTTATAACACAGTGAGATGTCACTCTCTGAAGTTAATCAGTCTCGAGACCAGCTTTTCATAGAGCCCTGTAATTTTCATGTAGGCAGTTAAACACAATGATGCCTGGGTTTAAAAAAAAAAAAGATTATATGTTTTAATTGCTTTATCACCAGTTTGGAGCGACCAGTCACGGTAATGCCAAGTGCCTTCAGGTCCAGATCTGTTCTTACAGTCAAGTGTGAGTGATGACCGTGTTAATGAGGCCAGACTGTGCCGTGCTGTATTTTTAGATATAAGCGTGTGTATATCAACCATGGCGGCACGGTGGCTTAGTGGTTTAGCATGTTCTCCTCTCAGCACTAGGGATTCTCGGTTCGAATCCCCATCTGGGTGGAGTTTCCATGTTCTCCCCGTGTCCGCATGGGTTTCCTCCGGGTTCTCCGGTTTCCTCCCACAGTCCAAAAACATGGATCAAGTCAATTGAGTTCTCCAAATTGCCCCAAAGAGAGTGTGTATGTGTGCGTGTCTGTGTTTGTGAGTGTGTGCCCAGTGATAGACTGGCACCCTGTCCTGGGTGTATCTGCCCAGCGCCCAAAATATTCTCCCCTGGATGGGCATGGGGAACCCCCCCGCGACCCTAATATAGGATGAAGCGGAAGATGGATGGTTGGATGGATGGATATATCAACCATATAAAAAGATAAATATCGTATTAAAGGAGGCATATGTTACCCTGTTGTTATTGGTAAACAGTAGGTTGTTCCCAAAACTTAAATGTTCAATCAAGCTATAAGGTCCCAATCTGAATCTAATTAATGGCTTTAGGTTTGGAGTTATCCATCCACCCATTATCTTCCTCTTTATCCTCTATTAGGGTCGCGGGGGGGGGGGGTTCTTCATGTCCATCCAGGGGCGCTGGGCAGATACACCCAGGACAGGGCGCCAATCTATCGCTGAGCACACACTCACATAGACACACTCTATATGGGGCAATTTGGAGAACTCAAATGACTTCATCCATGTTTTTGGACTGTGGGAGGAAACCGGAGAACCCGGAGGAAACCCACGTAGACACAGGGAGAACATGGAAACTCCACCCAGATGGGGATTCGAACCGGGAATCCCTAGTGCTGAGCGGAGAACATGCTAAACCACTAAGGTTTGGAATTAAATTATTAATTTATGACCAGTATGTACTGGTCTTCAACAGGCCAAAACATTTTGCAGTTTTAGGGGTGAAAACATTTAATAAGTCAATTCTCCAACTTGCCATCCAATGCTTAATCCGTTGCTAGGGGTGTGAGAGTGGTATCCATGTCCATCCAGGGGAAAGTGTTTTGTGCATTGGGGGATTCACCCAGGACAGGGCACCAATCCATTACTGGGCACGCATGCTATATAGGGGCAATTTAAATCACCAATTTCACCATGAATCCATGTTTTTTGTACTGTTGAAGAAATGAAGAAAACCCACACGGACACACGGAGAGCAATTCAAAAACTTGGACAAACCCCCCCCCCCCCCCACCACCACATCAGTGTCACTGCAGCTGAATCGAATGGGTGGCTTTAGGTTTGGAATTTATTTCTTTAGTTTAAAAAGCAGAACGCATGTCAGACTTTCTTTTTTCACTGATGTTTTGCTTGATTTTGGAGTTTTGAGGATGAGCTGACTAAACCGGCCTAAAGACAATGTACCATCCGAACCTCGCAGTCTGATTGGTTCAGAGTTGCTACATCATAATATCACAGATAATCTGTTATCAGCGGCGGCACGGTGGCTTAGTGTTTAGCATGTTCTCCTCTCAGCGCTAGGGATTCCCGATTCGAATCCCCATCTGGGTGGAGTTTCCATGTTCTCCCCGTGTCCGCGTGGGTTTCCTCCGGGTTCTCCGTTTTCCTCCCACAGTTTTTCCCAGTTCTGCAAATTGCCCCATATAGAGTGTGTCTGTGTGAGTGAGTATGTGCCCAGCGATAGATTGTTGCCCTGTCCTAGGTGTATCTGCCCAGCGCCCAAAACGTCCCCCCCCCCGCGACCTTAATATAGGATAAAGCAGAAGATGATGGATGGATGGAATCTGTTATCAACAAATTGATGTCTTGTCACACGCCGGGTGATGATGTGGAATGTGGATTTGAGACCACCACTAACTTTTTCAGTTCCTCCATCGTCGTGTCTTTGCGCCCAATTAATTTTCGGCGCTGCGTGTTTGTCTCTCAGTCAAATGTTTAGACACTCCATCATCTATTTCCTCCACTTATCATATGGATGGATTTTGTAGTTCTACAATTCCAGACTGTAGTCCATTGTTGGTTCTCTGTTGGTCAGCAGCATCACAGAACAGGTATCATTTGGGTGGTGGATTGTTTCTTGTCAGTTCTGCAGGGACACTGATGTGGTGAGGGGGTTTTAGTGCAGCAGTGCTGCTGGAGGTTCATTTCTCCACCTCAGTGACACTGCTGGGATAGGACTAATGCACCCACCCAATAACCCCTGCTCTGTGGTGGTACTATTGGGGTTCTGACCATTAGAACAGAGTAAAGGAGACTGAGCATTTGTTCTTGCCGATGCTCTTAGCTTGTTCCACATAGACTATTAGCCGAACCGACGGCAGGTGCTCCCTTCCATCCTTGACTCCGCCTCCACTTTTTACCGTCATCCTGACCTGATGGTTGGGGTTGGGACTCCTGGAGCAATGAGGGTTGAGGGCCTGAGATTTTAAATCACGACCTTTAGATTGGTAGTCCAACCCCCGAACTACTGAGCTACCACTTCCACATCACACCTCACAACAGCAATGCCCCGGGTTCGATTACGACCAAATGGCCTTTCTCTCTGACATTAACATGTTCTCCTCTGCAGTTTAAGTTTCTTTCCACCTTCCAGATACAGGCTGATGGGTAAATTGGCCATATTTAATGTGCGACCCCCTGTGACGGTGTGGCTGCACCCACTGATGCTGTCCAGATGTAAAACTCCTAAACCAAGCTGGACATGACATGCTGACTTTGCAGCTTTTCAAAATTTGTAAACATCACAGAGAAGAACATCACTTATGAACCTGCCCATTAATTATCTGTTGATCGACTTGGACTCGCAGCCTTAACGACCTTTTGATCGATTTGGCCCGTCATCGGTTTACATCTGATTCAGCCGCAGTGTTTCGGAGACGAACCCGTTGGAAGCCTGTTTATCAGTGCGAGCGCGAGCCACTAGACTGCACGGCTGGGACGTCTGCGACCGTGAACCGTCTGAAAGTCTGGCGCGGGCCTGCGAGCATCGCTCTGACTGCAGTGGACACGCCGCGTTAATGAGAGACCAGTCCACACTAAACACATACGCGAGCAGTGCCAAGTCCACGCCGAGTGCCAACTACAGTACGCCTAAACTCGTCCCGTAGGGCGAACGTGGGACTCGGACTAAATCGGGACGCTCGGCGTTGTTGCTGCAGCGAGGCTCTGACCGGTCCCGTCGTGACGTCGCACAAAAAATATAAAGTCTGCATGCGAGTAAATAAAGCCTCCGCGTCGTGAGCCGTCTCGTCAGCGTGCCAGTCCGTATACGAGCCCGTCTGGGGCGCTCCGAAAGGGAGGACTGCTGAGTTTTAAATAGTGGCCACTGCACCCAGGGAGGCACTTCTCGCTGCGCCCAAGTCCTCTGGCCCGAAATATTCGGCAGGGAGACTCTTGGTGGGGTTCTCCTCCGATTTAATTAGGGGTAGATCGACAAGAGATTTCACTGTGTTGATTTGTGCTCGAAAATAAACGTCCCGGTGTTGGAAAAAAACTCGTAGGTTCGAGTGCTATTTCGATCTGGGAGGTTGTCGTCTGGCTGAAAACTGCTGAGTGTACGATTCGCGAGGTCTCCCAACGCATCAGATGGTGCATGCTTCAAACCCACACGCCACTCTTGACCCGGAGGCTCGTTTCATCTCGGCCAGGTCCACTGAAGTTACCAATGTGGGTCCTTGAGCAAGACCCTTAACCCTCATTGCTCCAGGGATGTTGTGATGAACCCTCTGCTCACTTTGTAAGACACTTTGGGTAAAAGCGTCCAATAAATGACCAAACGTAATGTGAATGTATCCTCACATCAACCACCTGCATGTCCTCCCTCACCTCATCTAGGAACCTCCTTTTGACCCTCCCCCTCTTTCTACCTGGAGGTTTAGCATCCTCCTGCCGTCTCTCCTCCGCTCATATCCACCACCTTAATCTCACCCCTCTACATTTCCAGCATCCAATCAGAATGCACGAGTCGTCGACATCACCGCAGCATGCAGGGGTCTAAAACCTCGTAGGTTCGAGTGCTATTTCGATCTGGGAGGTTGCCGTCTGGCTAAAAACTGCTGAGTGTACGATTCGCGAGGTCTCCCACCGCATCAGATGGTGCACGCTTCAAACCCACACGCCACTCATGACCCGGAGGCTCGTTTCATCTCGGCCCGTGTAGAGAATTTGTACTTTTTTTTTTTTTTTAAATGCAATTGTGCAAAAGGTGCAGTGATGCAACTCTTTACTGTCAGTGGCACTAACATGTCTCAATATCTCGGGGGGGGGATCGGGTGCCATTTCCTTAATCTCACTTCTTTAAACGCTTCCTGCGTGTAGCGCTCGACCCTTTTTCCCACGCTCGAGTGCCGTGCCCCTTCTGTCAGCCCCGTATCAGTTAAGCGAGCTCATTCAGTCCCTGAGAATTGGCGTGTTGCTCAGCGTATGTCTTTCTTTAGGGGAAAGTGGAAGCTTATTGTTGCTCGTGGATAATGCGGGGGTGGAGAGTGGGAGCTCGTGGTGGTTTTATTCAGGCCACGAAGGTCAATGTGGGATCGTTAAACCGCCATCATTTTGGTTTTCGATGTAGAACCAAAATCCAGCGACACCTTCTTTCAGCTCATCCCATTGGGTGTGGTAGCTCAGTGGTTAGTGTGTTAGGCTATCAATCTGAAGGTTGGGGGTTCAAATCCAAGGTCCACTGAAGTTACCAATGTGGGTCCTTGAGCAAGACCCTTAACCCTCATTGCTCCAGGGATGTTGTGATGAACCCTGTGCTCACCTTGTAAGTCGCTTTGGATAAAAGCGTCCAATAAATGACCAAATGTAAATGTAATGATTATCCTCACATCAACCCCCTGCATGTCCTCCCTCACCTCATCTAGGAACCTCCTTTTGACCCTCCCCCTCTTTCTACCTGGAGGCTCAGCATCCTCCTGCCGTCTCTCCTCCGCTCATGTCCACCACCTTAATCCCACCCCTCTACATTTCCAGCATCCAATTAGAATGCACGAGTCGTCGACATCACCGCAGCACACAGGGGTCTAAATATCTAAATACAGAGCTCCATGATGATGATGATGTCAGCCTCTCATTCACGGAGATGCACTCTGCCGGTGTGAATAAGAGGCTGACATCATTGTCATCATCATCATGGTGCTCTGTATTTAGATATTTAGACCCTTGCGTGCTGCGGTGATGTCGACGACTCGTGCACTCTGATTGGTTAAATACATTTCGTCCTTTATGCCTCCAACAGTGTAGGACACCAATATACAGTGAGTGTATTTAACTGTGTATACATTTAAAAAAAATAATGAATAAATAAATAATAATAATTTAAAAATAGGGCTTCATGGTGGCTTAGTGGTTTAGCCTGTTCTCCTCTCAGCATTGGGGATTCCTGGTTCGAATCCCAATCTGGGTGGATTTTGCATGTTCTCCCCGTGTCCGCATGGGTTTCCTCCGGGTTCTCCGTTTTCCTCCCACAGTCCAAAAACATGGATCAAGTCAATTGAGTTCTCCAAATTGCCCCATATAGAGTGTGTCTGTGTGAGTGAGTGTGTGCCCAGCGATAGATTGCCCCCCTGTCCTGGGTGTTTCTGCCCAGCGCCCGAAACGTTCTCCCCTGGATGGGCATTTGGAACCACCCCCTCCCTGCGACTCTAATAGAGGATAAAGCAGAAGATAACGGATGGATGAACAATAAAAATATAAAAAATATAAAAATAGTTTTGTTAAATCAACATGACATTTTAATTCTCGGTCACATTGTTGGTGAATTGGTGAATAAGCCAACGCTGAGTGGATCTCAGCGTTGTCACCTGACAGGAACGGCACGAGGCGAGGTGAGGCGTGACCCCATATAATAAATGACACATGCAGCGTTTTTTGTTTAAAGGGCTTAGTAAGTGGAAATTTTCCGACTTTGTCTGAAAGGCAGGACGACAGGCTGCTCACATCTGATTGTTTATGCTGTTTTCATTTCCAACCTTTTTGGATAACGTGAGAAGACTGAACAGAGGCAAGCGTTTCATTTCTTTTAAACCTGTTGGTCAGGTCAACTGGGTTCTTCTTTTTTATTTGTTATTATCGTTGCATCGGCAGAGACGTTTCTCCAGGACCATGGGGCAGCACATAGTGCGTGTTGCACACGGTACAAGGCCACGTTAATCACAGTAAGAGCAGAAGTTTACAGTATGAGACCGTAAACATGAGGGTGCTGTAGTGACCTCACATCCATCCATCCATTATCTTCCGCTTTATCCTCTATTAGGGTCGGGCGGGTTTCCTATGCCCATCCAGGGGAGAACGTTTCGGGCGCTGGGCCGATACACCCAGGACAGAGTACCAATCTATCACTGTACACGCGCACTCACTCACTCACTCACTCACACACACACACACACTCTATATGGGGCAATTTAGAGCATTCAGTTTAGCTTAAATCCATGAAATCAGGTGGTTCCTTCACCGTCACCGGTCGATAACATTCATTCATTCATTCATTATCTTCCGCTTTATCCTCTATTAGGGTCGCGGGGGGGGGGTTCCCCATGCCCATCCAGGGGAGAACGTTTCGGGCGCTGGGCCGATACACCCAGGACAGGGCGCCAATCTATCGCTGGGCACACACTCACTCACACACACAAACTCTATATGGGGCAATTTGGAGAACTCAATTGACCATCCGGCGGCACGGTGGCTTAGTGGTTAGCACATTCGCCTCTCAGCGCTAGGGATTCCCGGTTCGAATCCCCATCTGGGTGGAGTTTCCATGTTCTCCCCGTGTCTGCGTGGGTTTCCTCCGGGTTCTCCGGTTTCTTCCCACAGTCCAAAAACATGGATCAAGTTAATTGAATTCTCAAAATTGCCCAATTTAGAGTGTGTATGTGTGAGTGAGTGTGTGCCCAGCGATGGATTGGCGCCCCCCCCCCCCCCCCCCCCCCCCCCCCCCCCCCCCCCCCCCCCCCCCCCCCCCCCCCCCCCCCCCCCCCCCCCCCCCCCCCCCCCCCCCCCCCCCCCCCTTCCCCCCTGGATGGGCATGGGGAACCCCACCGCGACCCTAATAGAGGATAAGCGGAAGATAATGAATGAATGAATTGACCATCCATGTTTTTGGACTGTGGGAGGAAACCGGAGAACCCGGAAGAAACCCACGCGGACACGGCGAGAACATGGAAACTCCATTCAGATTGGGATTGGAACCGGGAATCCCTAGTGCTGAGAGGAGAACATGCTAAACCACTAAGCCACCGTGCCGCCCTACATGAATCTCACAAGCTCATAAACTTAAAAGTATTTTATATTTAATGGAGAAATGTGCAGCACATGGCTTCTGTTGTAAAATAACCTCTGACAGAGCGATGCAGGAGAGCGCATCCATTAAAGGGGTTTATATGTAGAGTATTCAGCCTTTTACATCAACGATTGTGTGATAAATGTACTGTCTGTAGGCATAAATATAAAACAAATGGATTGCAGTCTGTAATTGGAAAACTACAAAGTCCATCTATATGATAAGTGGAGGATATAGAGAATAGAGCAAGAAGGGGGCGTGTGCAAACTTTTGACTGGTACTGACCGGTCCCCCACTGAGCCATGGTCCTAACAAGGTTTTTCATTCATTTTCACAAATTAAAACACACACCAGCACAGTTTTTCTCTTTTGTTCTTTTTAAAAATGGTTTAAAAAAGCTGCTTTGATACAACACTATAGTCATAAAAATGCCCCTGGTGGTAGTGTGTGGTATTGCGGCTCTGCTCTGTGACAGGCTGGAGATCATTCCTGATTCTTTTTCCTTCCTTAATCTCTGGCATTTCTAGGAAAACCAGGAGAAATTAATGAGAATATGATTCAGCAGCGGTGGCACGGTGGCTTAGTAGTTTAGCATGTTCTCCTCTCAGCACTAGGGATTCCCGGTTCCAATCCCAATCTGGGTGGAGTTTCCATGTTCTCCCCGTGTCCGCGTGGGTTTCCTCCGGGTTCTCCGGTTTCGTCCCACAGTCCAAAAACATGGATCAAGGTCAATTGAATTCTCCAAATTGCCCCATATAGAGTGTGTGCGTCTGTCTGAGTGAGTGTGTGCCCAGTGATAGATTGCCCCCCTGTCCTGGGTGTATCTGTCCAGCAACCGAGACGTTCTCCCCTGGATGGGTATGGGGATCCCCGACCCTAATAGAGGATAAAGTGGAAGATAAAGGATGATACAGCAGCTTTAATGTATTAATTATAATATGTAAACATTTTTACCATGATTTTTTAAACTATGACTATTTTAAACACATTTTTAGTGTTTTACGTGATGTATTGTTTTATTGCTTATGTTGTATTCCTGTTTTAATAATAATTTTATTATTATTATTATTATTTATGTGCTTTATTAATAAAATTGAGTTATGTTTGCAGAATTGTGACGTCGTTACCTGTAGAGCATTTTAAAAAGCAAGGCTTTCTGTTCCACAGGTGCGCTACCTGAAAATCATCGAGAAGAGCGGGTATCAGGCTCTCCCCTGGGTACGATACATCACTCAGAACGGAGGTGAGCATTCACTCTCACTCATGTTCAAACCCATCAGAAAAACAAAATCAGAGTTCCGATACATGTTATTAAAGTCATTGATATTGATATTGAGTCCGTGACCTGGTGATAACCTTCTGACGAGCTTTAGGTGTCATCATCAAGGACCAGTTTAGAACATGTGAACTAAAGTATTGGGACACTTGCATGTTACAACTGCACTTCTGACATCCTGTCCTGAGCGTTTCCTTCTTCGCGGCTGAAATAACTTTCACTCGGATGGGAAGGCTTTCCGTGAGGTCTTTAGTCTGTTAGTTCAGATCCTTGTGAGGTCAGACCAAACTCTCCACCTGTGTCTTCATATATACCTTCATACTGGAACAGCAATTATCTTCCAGCTTCAGTCTTCCCGGGTTCGAACCCCTCTGGTGAAGGCTGTCAGAAAAATTAGCTGCTTAAGCACTAACGCCCTTAACCCTTATTGCTTCAAGTTCAAGTTCTTTATTTATAGAGCACTTTTTATAACAGTACATTGTCAAAAAGCAGCTTTACAGAATGAAAAGCCTTTAAACCCCCAAAGAGCAAGCTGAAGCAACAGCGGCAAGAAAAAACTCCCTGTTATGTTATTTTAAGGAAGAAACCTTGTGAGGACCGAGACTCAGTGGGGGACTCATCCTCCTTCAGCGGCCAGGCAGCAACAACAGTGTAGGACAGCCATGTAGAGATATTAAACAAATGGAAAACTATATGTGAGTCCATTAGGGGGCGTCCTGCAGGACCACCAGTCCAATTAATATTCAGGTTTCATCCGTCAGCAGAGCCATGGATGAAGATCTCCAGGAAGCCGGTCACACCTCAAAAGAAACAAACAAGGAAGGCAGTCAGAGCTGATAATAAAGCACGGCATTTAATTAATAAGTAATTTATTGACACAGTGCAGTATGTGACTCCGGCATCACTGACTAGAGGGGCAGAACTAAAAGAGGCAGATACTGCATTTACTCCATTTATTCTCCATGTTCTCGGTTCCACTTCCTGCAAAGATGGCCTTTGTAGTTCTCTAATTCCAGACTGTAGTCCATCTGTTTGTGTTCTACAGTAAATACTGTGTACGTCCCCTTTACTCTGTTCTAATGGTCAGAACCCCAATAGTACCACCACAGAGCAGGGGTTATTGGGTGGGGGCATTAGTCCTATCCCAGCAGTGTCACTGAGGTGGAGAAATGAACCTCCAGCAGCACTGCTGCACTAAAACCCCCTTAACACATCAGTGTCACTGCAGAACTGACAAGAAACAATCCACCACCCAAATGATACCTGTTCTGTGATGCTGCTGACCAACAGAGAACTCAGAACCAACAGAACACAGATGGACTACAGTCTGGAATTGTAGAACTACAAAGTCCATCTGTTTGGTAGGTGGAGTCCTAAATTATAAACCTATGGTAATAGGATTAAATAAAGACTTGTGTTTTAACACTTTGGTCTGTAACGTTGTAAACTGAGGGCTGTTCTCTCTGTATAGCTAATAATGTTTAGTTCAGCATTTTCTAAGAACAAAGTGGAACAAACGGTCAGGACGTTGTGTGCAAGTTTAAATCTACATTTCCAGAAGTGCTGTTTGCACCTTGTATCATGCTGTCACACAAGGTTTCTCACACCTTCTAAATTTGACCTTGTTTTTCGGTATTGCAGGTATTGGGCAACAATTAGGCAATTCAGTAAAAGTAAAAAAAAAATTCTTATACCGAGTTTAGTTTAAAGATGCAATTGTTTCTGTGAAAAGAGGATGTTTGAGACACTGCAGAGATGCTGTGCTGAGTCAATACCGAGATGGAGCAAGATGGTACATTGTGTACATGGTTGGGGTATTTAAATACAGTGGGGGTTTGGAACTGGTTCATATGGAGGTCTGAGAACTGCACTTTACAATAATCCCAGCTCCTCATTTACATAAATAATGTATAGAATTCACAGTGGGGTTTAAGGTTGATGCTTTTATTGCTTTATAGCCTCATAAACTCACCTTCACATTCGTCAACTCAAGTATTGTAGCTGCACAAAGCATGGCACCCCCTAACATCCCATTTTCCCCTCTTCCTACTGCAAAGTTTAAATAGCAGCACTGCATGTGAATATATCGGCGCCGATGGGCGTGGCCGTCTCAAAATGAGGTGTGCATTTGTGCATTCATTCATTATTTTCCGCTTTATCCTATATATATTAGGGTCGCGGGGGGGGGGGGGGGGGTTCTCCATGCCGATCCAGGGGAGAACCTTTCAGGCACTGGGCAGATACACCCAGGACAGGGCACCAATCTATCGCTGGGCACACACTCACTTACACAGACACACTCTACATGGGGCAATTTGGAGAACTCAATTGACTTGATCCATGTTTTTGGACTTTGGGAGCAAACCGGAGAACCCGGAGGAAACCCACGCGGACACATGGAGAACATGGAAACCACCCAGATGGGGATTCGAACTGGGAATCCCTAGTGCTGAGAGGAGAACATGCTAACGTGCCGCTGCATTTGTACAGAGAATGCAGATCCATAATACTGTAGGTTCATTCACACTCAAAAGAAGAACCTCAGGGAGCAGCGCAACCACGGAGAGTCCAGATAGCTGCACCGCTCAAATGGCAACCCGCCAAAGTCAGAGCACCACCTGGTTCTTAAAGGGAACTGCAAGATTAGTTTATTCCCCATTAAACACACCCATAAAGAATTAAGAGAATTAGTACACTGATACTTTCTGTGTGTAATTTCTATGATGCAGAAGACACACTGACACGCCCTAAATTAAGCTGCCCAGTTGACGGCTCGCAGAAGATGAGGTTTGTTTGGCAAATGAAAATGTCCTGTTTTAGGACTATCATGTCCTCTGACGCAAATAATCGCCCATGAAGTAAGAAAATACGTTTCTAAAATACGTTTCACGAGTTTATTGTTTTATTATAATCTGTATGGTGTGAAACTGAAATGTCCATCATGCATCTGGAGATTTTATTTACTTTTTTGTTTTTTGAGCTCTTCATCAACTGGGTGGAAGCTCAGCTGCCACAATTCACTTTCCGAACCACTCCCCACCCCCGATTTCCTGCCGTTTGGAACAGTTTAATTAAGCGTGCCTCATTTCCTTCTTTCTTTGCAGATTATCAACTGCGGACTCAGTAGTTGAACTTCAGTCATCTGCTCTCGGACGGGACGGCGGAGCTGCCATGGAGTCTCTCTTCTCTCGCCCCTCGCTCTGTATCTCTCTTTCTCTCCTCTTTCTTCCTTTATCCGTCTCTTAGTGACCGTCCTGCAGCGTTTCAGGGGCTGAAACGAGATCCGATTGGCATCAAAACCCAAATAACCTCGAGATCGGCGTCTCGAATGAGTCATTTACATCGTCTTTATATCAAAAGAATCATTTTGCCCTTGAAATGAGTCCCTTAAACGCTGCAGGCCATGTGTTCGTGGACCATCAGTGTATATTTTCATCCTCCTCATACAGTGATGTCAAATTAATCATAGACAGTGTATGGAGTAGTTATTATATTCAATTTTACGTAGTGTTTACGCGACAGGATCGAGTCGTATAGATGGATAGAAGCAGATTTGGAGATCCGGTGGTTTAATCGGTCACATTATTTTCATGATCCGCTTGTCCTCTGGTTCTGAAGAGGTCACTGCAACCATGCAGGCCTTTTACCTTCCACCTAATCAATATCAATATCAATCACTGTATGGTCTAATCGATCAGCAGGGTTCTACCTTCAGCATCCCGATGAGACCGTTTCCTTCAGCTGTCTGTTTACACCCAGCGTCCCGACCTCGCGACGTTACAGTCGTCTGAATATTAAACACAAAGACCAGTATTGTGGCTCGACCGTAATGGACCGGCCATCTGTTGGAATTAAGCCGAAGCATCCATTCAGACTCTCGCCGTCGGAGCAGGTGTGCTCGCAGCCCAGCCGTAGTCTCCACAGCGGGCGGAACTTCTCCTCCGGCGTTTACTGTTTATTAGGTCTCTTACTTTTGCGTTGAAGTAAACTTGTCAGTATTAGTTGGATTTGTTTTTTTTCTGATCTGAAAAATATGGGGCGAACAGCTTTCCTTAAACGTTGCTCATCAGTCAGGATGTCGTACTGTTTTTTTTTTTTTTTTTTTTTTGTTTCTTCGGGTTTTTATACATCGACGTTTGTGGTCAGGAACTGGACTTTGTCTCAGAGACCGTTGTTTCAAGCTCCTGTTCTCAGATTGCAGTTCTTTATTGTTTGGTGCCAATAGGGTTGCGAAGCTGGATGATAAACTCTGTAGCATCTCAGCATTAACGATGGACAAGGGTTAGGGTCATAGACACATCCACTACCAGTAAGAAGTTTGGACACGCCCTCTTTTTGCTCCATTGTTAATTTCCTCTTCTCCTCATATAGATGGACTTTGTAGTTCTACAATTCCAGACTGTAGTCCATCTGTGTTCTGTTGGTTCTCTGTTGGTCAGGAGCATCACAGAACAGGTATCATTTGGGTGGTGGATTGTTTGTCAGTTCTGCATTGACACTGATGTGGTGAGGGGGTTTTAGTGCAGCAGTGCTGCTGGAGGTTCAGTTCTCCACCTCAGTGACACTGCTGGGATAGGACTAATGCACCCACCCAATAACCCCTGCTCTGTGGTGGTACTATTGGGGTTCTGACCATTAGAACAGAGTAAAGGGGACGTACAAAGAATGTACTGTAGAACAAACAGATGGACTACAGAATGGAATTGTAGAACTACAAAGACCATCTTTACAAGTGGAACTGAGGACCTGTATATTACACTTATTGCAAAAAGTAGGTGGAGCCAAACGTCTGTGGTCAGTAAGTATATGAAGGCATGGGTCTTAATTACACTTTTTTCTGATGAGTCCTCACTTCTGGTACCAAACCCATCCCATCCTGGTTGATCCGTTAAGGAAAGCCGTATGATCTTCCCTTCCCTCCGTCAGCACCTCGTTTACGAGACGCTCGTTACATGTTCGTGTTAAAAAGGCTCGCCGCCACAGTGAGCACCGCCGCCACAGCGAGCACCGCCGCCACAGCGAGCACCTCCAATCACAATCTGAATGTGCCATTTCAAAAGGACTTGTCAGCGTGATCTTCTCTGTAATGAAGCAGCAGAACGTTTGTATATGTGTTTGTTCTCTTTGTGCTGCCCACACGTCCTCAGTTCTAAAGGAGCACCATCATCTAACTGCACGCTCGAACCAACGCATGATCTACAGGAGCGGAACAGACCGCCGACGTCGCGCAGCTCTCTACTCCTCTTTACCTGCGTCTTTAAAACTCTGAGTTTAAACGGGATTTTCAGCGACAGAAATCAACAAGGTTTTCCAAAAAATCACTCCGATCTCGTTCTGTGGTGAATAAATATGTTTAGAATGAATTTTCTGTCTCCTGTATTAAACCTGTCGTAAGGACCACGCCCGTTTTCTGCTCCACTCATTCGTGTTCCGAGTTCCACTTAGTGTGAAGATGGACTTTGTAGTTCTACCCGCAGTCCTCACCACATCAGTGTCACTGCAGAACTGACAATAAACAATCCACCACCCAAATGATACTGGTTCTCTGTTGGTCAGCAGCATCACAGAACAAACAGAACACTGTAGTTCTACAATTCCAGACTGTAGTCCATCTAAGTCCTTCTGTATGGTAAGTGGAGGACATGGAGAATGGAGCAAGACGTGGGGGTGTCCTAACATTTTTTTTATAAATATAAGATGAGATAAACATTGATTTGTCCCACAATGGGGAAATTCGCATATATTTAAAGCTTGTTAATATGTCCTGTTGAAATCCTCTTTAGTCTCAGTGTTAATGAGCCTGGAGAACGCAGCGTGACCTCATCAGTGTTTTAATGAGATGGAAACGCTGTGACGTTTAGGTTTCTTGAATGTTTCGCACTGTGTTACTGTCTCACGCTCACAGCCGTGCGGCGCAGTGGATGTTCACTGGCTTCCCTTTGTGAAGGACCTCGGTTTATGTTGCTGCTACATCTGCTGCCCTGACTTCTGAAAATAAAACCTGTCAAATGCTGAGACTGATGTCATGTTTTCACTGACGTCCCAACAGTGAGATCACAGCATTGTATGCAGTAGCAGTCTGAAGTTTGTACACGCCCCCTTTTTGCTTCATTCCCTATGTCCTCCTCTTACCGTTTTGATGGACTTTGCAGTTTTACATTTACAGACTGCAGTCCATCTGTAGTTGGGTATTTGATGTTAAGACATCCATCCATCCATTATCTCTGTTTTATCCTCTACTTGGGTCATGGGGGGGGGTTCCCCATGCCCATCCAGGGGAGAACGTTTCGGGCGCTGGGCAGATACACCCAGGACAGGACGCCAATCAATCACTAGGCACACACTCGCACAGACACACTATATGGGGCAATTTGGATAACTCGATTGCCATGATCAATGTTTTTGGACTGTGGGAGGAAACCCACGCAGACATGGGGCGAACATGCAAACCCCACCCAGATTGGGATTCAAACCGGGAATCCCTAGTGCTGAGAGGAGAACATGCCAAACCACTAAGCCACCATGCCACCCTATGTTGAGACATCCATCCATCCATTATCTTCCGCTTTATCCTATATTAGGGTCACAGGGGGGGTTCTACATGCCCATCCAGGGGAGAACGTTTCAGGCGCTGGGCAGATACACCCAGGACGGAGCACCAATCCATCGCTGGGCACACACTCACACAGACACACTCTATATGGGGCAATTTGGAGAATTCAATTAACCTTAATCCATGTTGTTGGACTGTGGGAGGAAACCGGAGAACCTGGAGGAAACCCACGCGGACACGGGGATAAGATAAGATACCTTTTATTGTCGTTGCACATTGTGCAACAAAATTTGAGCAGCAATCTTAGGTGCGAACAACAGTGTAAACAAAAGAATAATATATATATATATATATATATATGTACACATAATGTCTTTTGGGGAGAACATGAAAACTCCACCCAGATTGGGATTCGAACCAGAAACCCCTAGTGCTGAGAGGAGAACATGCTAAACACTAAGCCACCGTGCCGTCCTATGTTAAGACATGTATTCGGTAAATATATTGTAACAGCACTGAATTAATAGTGTAATTCTATTAAGACTTACATTAAGGAGGTTCTGTGAAAATGATGTCGACAGCTTGAATACTGCGTGAGAAAAAAAGCCAAACAAAAATAATGGAATAATAAAAATCGGATAACAATTGGTGGCACGGTGGCTTAGTGGTTAGCACATTCTCCTCTCAGCACTAGGGATTCCCGGTTCGAATCCCCATCTGGGTGGAGTTTCCATGTTCTCCCCGTGTCTGCGTGGGTTTCCTCCGGGTTCTCCGGTTTCCTCCCACAGTCCAAAAACATGGATCAAGTTAATTGAATTCTCAAATTGCCCCATATAGAGTGTGTCTGTGTGAGTGAGTGTGTGCCCAGCGATGGAGGCACCCTGTCCTGGGTCTATCTGCCCAGCAGCTGAGACATTCTCCCCTGGATGGGCATGGGGAACCCCACCGCGACCCTAATAGAGGATAAGCGGGAGATAATGAATGAATGAATGGATAACAATAGTGTGATCACCATATATGGTCATCACACTAAATAAAGTCTTATAATAAAAATGTTGTAACTTGGATTCAAACGTGAACGCAGACCGGAGACCTGAGCTGAACCGCAGTCCACTAAGCAGATAAGTCAGCGTGTTATACCCATTGTCTGAGCCTGGGAACATCTAAGCTTGTCAGCTGTGTGATGTCACTTCCTGCTCGAACACATAATAGGTGTAAAGCACGATGGAAAGTCGGGAGGTTTGGATTCACACAGTCCGATACACTTCAGCGTGGAACATCCTCCCTCTGAAAGCCATCATTGTTCACACGCGGCTTCAGTCAGATGCACCATGAGGTCATGCTCCTCGTTCTGGCCATGAGGTCATCGAAAGTTAGGGGACCTGGGATCCTGAGGGACAATGGCTGCTCCTTTGTGTCTTTTGAAGTTCAATGTCATTGTCACTTTTATCATCTATTAGGGTCATTTATCATCATTAGGGTCGGGGGGGGGGGGGTTCCCCATGCCCATCCAGGGGAGAACGTGTTAGGCGCTGGGCAGATAGACCCAGGACAGGGCGCCAATCCATCACTGGGCACACACTCACACTCACACTCACACAGACACACTCTATATGGGGCAATTTGGAAACCTCAATTGACTTGATCCATGTTTTTGGACTGTGGGAGGAAACCAGAGAACCCGGAGGAAACCCACGCGGACACGGGGAGAACATGGAAACTCCACCCAGATGGGGATTCAAACCGGGAATCCCTAGTGCTGAGAGGAGAACATGCTAAACCACTAAGCCACCGTGCCACCCGAGAAAAAATCTCTTATTCTGCAAATTGATCACGGATTACAGAACGGCACCGTGGTGTGAGGGTTGGCGTCTGCCTCTCAGCCCTGACGATCCAGGTTCGAATCCTGATCTGGGTGGAGTGTCCCTGGTCTTCGCGTGTCCGTGTGGGTATTCTCTGGCTTCTCCGGTTTCCTTCCACAGTCCAAACACATGGAATCAACTTGAACCGGCTGCTCTAAATTGCCCCTATAATGTGTGTGTGTGTGTGTAAGTTAGTGTGTGCCCAGTGATAGGTTGGCGCCCTGTCCTGGGTGTATCTGCCCAGTGCCCGAAACCTTTCTCTTGGATGGGCATGGGGAACCCCCTGCGACCCTTAAGCAGAAGATAATGAGAATGTTCGGTAGCACAGTCTCAGACATGACGTCACACCTAACAACTGTCACAACACGAAGAGAGCGATTTCCGACGATAGCTACACAATGTTCGTCTCGAAGTCAGATTGTCATCTTCATTCGAGGTCAGTCGTGTAAGTCTGTAAATGACTGCTGAATTTTTCTGGATCCTGGGTTGCCGGTTATCAGCTTCTAGATAAGAAGATGTGATTAGATTTCAGATTTAGCCGACGTCTTTATCAGGCCGTGATTTCTTTATCATTGAACCCTGGAATAGAGATACACTCTCACTCACTCTTTCTCTTATTCTCACACACACACACACACACACACACACACACACACACACACACACACTTTAGGGCTTTTTAAATTCACAATACAGTAACTCAGTGCACGGTGGCTTAGTGTTTAGCATGTTCTCCTCTCAGCACTATGGATTCCCGGTTTCAATCCCAATCTGGGTGGAGTTTCCATGTTCTCCCCGTGTCCGTGTGGGTTTCCTCTGGGTTCTCCGGTTTCCTCCCACAGTCCAAAAACATGAATGAAGGTCACTTATATTCTCCAAATTGCCCCATATAAAGTGTGTTTGTGTGAGTGAGTTTTACCCAGTGATAGATTGGCACCCTGTCCTGGGTGTATCTGCCCAGCGCCCGAAACATTCTCCCCTGGATGGGCATGGGGAACCCTTTCTGCGACCCTAATAGAGGAAAAAGCAGAAGATAATGGATGGATGAATAGAGTAACTCAGTGCTTATATGTTACCCGCTGCATGAAGGCAACTCCAAATTAAAATTGCAGAACAAGAATTCCAAAAAATCATCAAAAAAATCATCCACTGATCAAGGTTTGCACTAGTGCATAGTCTCAGAGCAGTTTTACAGATTTCTAAAATCAAACCCCTGAAGTGACAGCGGCAAGAGAAAACACCCTGGTGTTGTTGTTTTCCAATTATTAAAAATTAGTAATTAAATAATTAGGGCTCAATTATTAAAGAATATGTAAAAAAAAATCTAATCTCATTATCTTCTGCTTAATTCTCAACTGGGGTCACAGTGGGGAGAGGGGGGTTTCCTATTCTCATCCACATGGAAAGGGGTTGGTTGCTGGGCAGATACATCCAGGACAGGGTGCCAATCCATCACTGGATCCATCACATCTATCACAAACAATATAAGGGCAATTTAGAGCATCCAATTTACCTTGAATCCATGTCCAGCTTAGGATTCAAACCTGGATCCCCAGTATATAAATGGAGTCAAAAATGCTAAGAATAAAAGAACCCAGTGGGCTCTGCATGAGGTCCTGGCAGAACAAGGTTCTGTTGACCAGCTCAGAGTGCGCGACGTCAACAAGTTCATTTGAAGTTTACATTTTACATTTACATTTAGTCATTTAGCAGACGCTTTTATCCAAAGCGAGAACACCACAAGTCAGAAGCTATGAAGAAAACCAACTATACTGTAAATTCATCAAAGCTGAATGTTATTCGATGCCACGGCATCGAACTTGATGAAGTTCAATTATCAAAGTCATTTTAATCCTCAGTGAAGATCAAGACGTCTTTCTGAACATAACTTACTGTTCTATTTAAAGTCTATTTAAGGTGATGAGGGTGTCTGAGGTCACAACGCTAATGGAATTCCTTTACACCAAACGTTCTAACGTACCTGACGGTTGGGTCGCTGCTGTCTGTTATCAGTCCTCATCAACCTGCAGAGGATGGAATGTAGGTAAGGGGTAAGAAACAAGTCCATATAAATACCTGAGGTTAAAAAAAGCCGGGTCTGACGTTCTTGAATACGCTCGGTGACCGGATCTAAAGATACTTTTATAGACTAAATAAAGAGTAAACGGCACGGTGGCTTAGTGGTTTAGCATGTTCTCCTCTCAGCGCTAGGGATTCCCGGTTTAAATCCCCATCTGGGTGAAGTTTCCATGTTCTCCCCGTGTCCACATGGGTTTCCTCCGGGTTCTCCGGTTTCCTCCCACAATCCAAAAACATGCATCAAGTCAATTGAGTTCTCCAAACTGCCCCATATAGAGTGTGTTTGTGTGCGTGTGTGTGCCCAGCGATAGATTGGCGCCCTGTCCTGGGTGTATTTGCCCAGCGCCCGAAACGTTCTCCCCTGGATGGGCATGGGAAACCCCACCGTGACCCATCCATCCATCCATTATCTTCCGCTTGTCTGGGGTTCGGGTCGCGGGGGCAGCAACCGAAGTAGGGAGACCCAGACCTCCCTCGCCCCAGCCACCTCCACCAGCTCGTCTGGGGGAACCCCGAGGCGTTCCCAGATCAGCTGAGAGATATAATCCCTCCAGCGTGTCCTGGGTCTTCCCCGGGGCCTCCTTCCAGCCGGACTTGCCTGGAACACCTCCCTAGGAAGGCACCCAGGAGGCATCCTTACCAGATGCCCGAACCACCTCAACTGGCTCCTTTCAATGCGGAGGAGTAGCGGCTCCACTCCGAGTCTCTCCCGAATGACCGAGCTTCTCACCCTATCTCTAAGGGAGAGACCAGCCACCCTGCGGAGAAAACCCATTTCGGCCGCTTGTATTCGCGATCTTGTTCTTTCGGTCATTACCCAAAGCTCATGACCATAGGTGAGGGTCGGAACGTAGATTGACTGGTAAATCGAGAGCCTTGCCTTGCGGCTCAGCTCCTTCTTTACCACAACAGACCAGTATAGGGTCCGCATCACTGCTGACCCCGCGCTAATCCGTCTGTCAATCTCACGCTCCATCTTACCATCACTCGTGAACAAGACCCCGAGATACTTAAACTCCTCCACTTGAGGCAAGATCTGATCCCTGACCCAGAGAGGACTCTCCACCCTTTTCTGACTGAGAACCATGGCCTCAGATTTGGAGGTGCTGATTCTCATCCCAGCCGCTTCACACTCGGCTGCAAACCGATCCAGCAAGAGCTGAAGTCCGC
>JAFMOD010000691.1:33541-98211 GCA_019802435.1 Corydoras maculifer | reverse complement strand
TCGGGCGCTGGGCAGATACACCCAGGACAGGGCGCCAATCCATTGCTGGGCTCACACTCACTCACAGAAACACACTCTATATGGGGCAATTTGGAGAACTCAATTAACTTGATCCATGTTTTTGGATTGTGGGAGGAAACCGGAGAACCTGGAGGAAACCCACACAGACACGGGGAGAACATGGAAACTCCACCCAGATGGGGATACGAACTGGGAATCCCTAGTGCTGAGAGGCGAACATGCTAACCACTAAGCCCCAATGAAGGGTCATTGTTGCCATTTGGTGCCACCTTAACACATTTAGTGCAGTTCAATTATAATCTAATGAGTACACAAACAGATGGACCACAGTCTGAAATCGTAGAACTACAAAGTCCTTCTTTGCGGCAAGTGGAACTGAGAACATTGATCTTGATGGAGTCCTCCCCATGTCCATGTGGGGGTTCCCCCCGTCCCCCCCATATAGCCCAGCAATAGATTGGCTCACTGTCCTGGGTGTATCTGCCCAGTGCCCAAAACGTTCTCTCCTGGATGAGCACGGGGAACCCCCTACGATCCTAATAGAGGATAAAGCGGAAGATAATGAATGGATGGACTACGGTTATATTAAAACTTATCTTTTTTTTTTTACTTGTGGTAAAACCTTATGAAGATGGCTGACGTAATACAATTCAGAAATACATTTAAAATATTTAGTGCAGTTCAATTATAATCCAGTGAGTACACAAACAGATGGACTACAGTCTGAAATCGTAGAACTACAAAGTCCATCTTTGCGGTAAGTGGAACTGAGAACATTGATCTTGATGGAGTTTCACTGTTCTCCCCATGTCCACGTAGGGTACCCCACCCCATGTAGCCCAGCAATAGATTGGCTCACTGTCCTGGGTGTATCTGCCAAAACGTTCTCCCTTGGATGGGCATGGGGAACCCCCCACGACCCTAATAGAGGACAAAGCAGAAGATAATGGATGGATGGACTACCGTTATAATAAAACTTTTTTTTTTTACTCGTGGTAAAACCTTATGAAGATGACTGACATATTATACAATACAATACATACATTTAAAAATACATTTATAAACTAGTGAGTACACAAACAGATGGACTACAGTCTGAGATCGTAGAACTACAAAGTCCATCTTTGTGGCAAGTGGAACTGAGAACATTGATCTTGATGGAGTTTCACTGTTCTCCCCATGTAGCCCAGCAATAGATTGGCTCACTGTCCTGGGTGTATCTGCCCAGTGCCCAAGTAGTTCTCTCCTGCATGGGCAAGGGGAACCCCCCCCCCCATCCCTATCCCTTGTTCCTAGTATAAGATACAGCGATAAGATATGGTTCTATTTTCGAGGCTTGCAGTTTCAAGGCTGTGAGAGTGCCACGCTGGACTCTAAGGAAGTTGTTTATCATGCGTTTGTTTAGTCTGTATGGCTCAGTTCAGACGTTGCTGTAACATCCGTCCTGGGTGATCAGATCATGGAGGGATAGCTTTTAGTCCATGCACTCACACTTGACATTACAACGTCTCGAGTTACAACTCGTCCTTCAGCTCGTCCTTCTTTATTTTAAGGTAAATACAGCTATTATTTCTGTTTGCAAAGAACATCTATGTGACTGTTCCTCAGTGATGTGTGATTTGCGCTGTATGTTTACCAAATTAAGCAGAACTTGTGCTGCATGTTTATGTGAGTTTGTTAGTTTATGATGTTGCAACAATAGTACACTCATATGCAGAATAAAACCAGGGGACGGATCTTGTGATGAGTACATTTCAAACAATTAACACATTTTACAGATTTTTTTTAATAACTTAATATTTATTTCAACCTAATGTTTGTGCTTATGCTGGAGCAATGAGGGCTGAGGACGTTGCTTATGACTGTAAATAACTGTAAATTAGAAAATTAGAATTTTATCGTGTATATATGGATTTCTAATTCTATTTCAATTTTTCCTATTTTTTTTAAAATCTCTTCTAATGACTAGATACCTTTTTCACCTTTCTTCTAATGCATCTGCTGCTGGGAATGTGAATTTTCCCATTGTGGGACAAATAAAGGTTTATCTTATCTTATCTTAACAGCCCACATTGAACCAGAATCAGGTTTATTTGTCACATACGTAGATATACATGGTACAGCCAGCAGTGAATTTTTTTCCTGACTTCTCCACATAAAGTTAAATTTGTTTAAAATGATGAGAAAAATAGAATAAAGATAAAATAAATATAAAATAAAATGTAATTATGTACACTGTGCAAATTGAAATGATAAAAACCTTTACTCTATCTTTTCAAAATACACTCCGACTCGTTCACTTCGCTCCAGAGATGATTGCCGCCTGGCGATTCCACCTCACCGACGAGCTAATTCTCACTCCGTGGCGTTCACCACTGCAAAATGGTGGAATGTTCTTCCCAACTCTGTCCGTAAGGCAGAATCACTAAACAGTTTTAAGAAACTACTGAAGACGTATCTCTTTAACAAATACCTGTTGTAGAAAAAAAAGGGGGGGGGGTGGAGGGGCCACAGCATCGAATAACGATCAGGTTTGATGAATTTACAGTATAGTTGGTTTTCTCCATGGCTTCTGACTTGTGATGTTCTCATTTGTAAGTCGCTTTGGATAAAATCATCTGCTAAATGACTAAATGTAATTGTGATGTAAAAATTGGAGAACTATACAATTGTGGACAGAGGACAGATATGAACTGAAATGGTCTTATAAGTCAAAAGTTATAATCAATGTGGGTTGTGCTTTTATGTGCAAGTAATGCAGTGCAGGGTTACAGGTTGTTTTTGTTATGAAAGTGTTGTGGGTGGGATTATGTCCGTATAGCCCATCAGCAACTATGTTGGACACTGGGTTTAAACCCATCCCCCTCACACTCTCAAATTGATATCCCAACACATCCTGATCACAAAAACTTGTCATGCCTCTTTAAAAAGCATAACGAAGCTCTAAATAATAAAGTATCACTTGGTAATTTGAACGTGTATGTCAGTACATTATGTCCTTACTGATGTGGTGCATGCAACAAACTTTTGTACTAAAAATGGGATGGTATACCCCTGAAGCAGTAAGAGTTAATGGCCGTGTTCAAGGACCCACTTCGATGAAGATGTGGTTTGAACCCACAAGCTTCAGATTGCTTCCCCAACACCATGAACCCTAAGCCACTAAATCCATGCTGATATTCATCCATCATCTCCCGCTTTATCCTATATTAGGGGGCCCATCCAGGGAAGAACGTTTCGGGCGCTGGGCAGATACACCCAGGACAGAGTGCCAATCTATCGCTGGGCACACACTCACTCACACAAACACACTCTATATGGGGCAATTTGGAGAACTTAATTGACTTGGTCCATGTTTTTGGACTGTGGGAGGAAACCGGAGAACCCGGAGAAAACCCATGTGGAGACGAGGAGAACATGGAAACTCCACCCAGATTGGGATTCGAACCGGGAATCCCTAGAGCTGAGAGGCGAACGTGCTAACCACTAAGCCATCATGCCGTCCCATTCTGAAATTCTGTTCTATAAATGGATTAAGCCGAATAATTAATCATGAGTCT
The DNA here is from genome assembly GCA_019802435.1 of Corydoras maculifer. NCBI lineage: Eukaryota > Metazoa > Chordata > Actinopteri > Siluriformes > Callichthyidae > Corydoras > Corydoras maculifer. Next base: position 94,630 of record JAFMOD010000691.1, on the reverse strand, counting down.
GAACAGTAAGAATTTATTATGGAGTTGACATTTTTATTGATCTTTCAGGGCTGGAACACGAGAAGTACATAACAAGCTCGAAAAAAACAGGTGAGTTTATGCCTCCTTGGTGTTAATATTCATGTTGTAAGTGTCTTGTTACTTTATACCTTTTAAAAGATTCCAGAATTGCTTAAGACCCTACTAAGCCCTGAGGTTATATCTGAGTTTCCACATTTTAAGACTTTGCACTCTTTTATTTACCTCTGTAACTTCCGTTTGTGTCTTCCTCCAGGCGGGCGCATTTAAAGGAATGCTTTGAGACACTCAAGAAGAACATTCCAAATGTGGATGAAAAAAAGACCTCCAATCTGAGTGTGTTGCGGAGCGCTTTAAGATACATACAGGTACTCGGGTTGTGTTTTTATTTTTATATAATACATTTCGGGGACAAAAAACAGCTGTATACTGTCCCTCTAATATTGAAGCCAGTTCTATAAATAGATTAAGCCGAATAATTAATCATTAGTCTGAACAGTAAGAATTCATTATGGAGTTGACATTTTTATTGATGTATATTAATAAAATATGTACCTTCATTTTTGAGGTCCTGCAAGGACAGACTGTTCTTCTGCTCATATTTCAAAGGAACTGATAAATAGTGGTGGCTTAGTGTTTAGTATGTTCTCCTCTCAGCGCTAGGGATTCCCGTTTCGAATCCCCATCTGGGTGGAGTTTCCATGTTCTCCCCGTGTTTGCGTGGGTTCCCTCCGGGTTCTCCGGTTTTCTCCCACAGTCCAAAAACATGGATCAAGTCAATTTAGTTCTCCAAATTGCCCTATATATAGCGCGTGTTTGTGTGAGTAAGTGTGTGACTATCATTGGGTTTCAAATCCCCCCCCCCCCCCCCGCAACCCTGAGGTTCAGTTGATGATCAGTACCTCATTCAGTAACACATTTAGCTACAGTTGTTTGTCGTGGGGTCCTAAAGTCCACCAAATGAGTTACAGATTACGCTTCGTTCTGGGAAGCCCATGATTTAGTGGCATTTAATTGTTTATGTAATGAGGTAAGAAACATCTGATAGAAACGCATAGTGTTGTAACTGTAATGTTGGTGTTAATAAGCACCATGGATGTACAAAATATTCGGTTTCTCTTTGGTTCAAGTATTTAATGATGCTGTTAACATTTTTCAGTTTAACATGTTTTTCCACATCAAGAACTAAAGCGCAATTACAGCAAACAAACATTACAAAAAAAAAATGACAACAGATTTTTATTTCAGAAGTGTTTGTTCTCTCTTGTGCTTCCTTAAAGCAGTTTGGGTCACATAAAACTGCCTTTAAACTCGTTTTTGTTTAATTTAATGACATAAAGCAACAAGTTAATAGTATTATTTTTGCTAACGTATTTAAGTCCTATTGTAATTTATTAAGACGTTAAAATGTTAAGTCTTAAATAATAATATAAAAGGCATTTAAGCATTTTCCCCCAAAAAAAACAAGACTAAATATATTAAGTCTATAATGTATGCAACTGTGGAAAAAGTGGCAAAATGAATGAAGCATTAATTAATGCAAAAACATTATAGTAGTCAGCATATTAAAAAAAAAAAAAAAAAAAAAAAACTTTTTCGAACTAAAATGTACTTTTCAGTAAAACACTAAAGTGTTCATACCAGTCTCATTCATTCATTCATTATCTTCCGCTTTATCCTATATATTAGGGTCACGGGGGGGTTCCCCATGCCCATCCAGGGGAGAACACTTCGGGCGCTGGGCAGATACACCCAGGACAGGGCGCCAATCCATCACTGGGCACCCTCACTCACACAGACACACTCTATTTGGGGCAATTTGGAGAACTCAATTGACTTGATCCATGTTTTTGGACTGTGGGAGAAAACCGGAGAACCCGGAGGAAACCCACGCAGACACGGGGAGAACATGGAAACTCCACCCAGGTTGGGGTTCGAACTGGGAATCCCTACTGCTGAGAGGAGAACATGCTAACCACTAAGCCACCGTGCCGCCTTCTACCAGTCTCAATTTTCATAAATATTAGTAATAGTGTAGTTTGACATAAATTGGTTCAGTCGGGTTCAGCCTCACCGTATGCCTATGACATAAAGACTTGATTATATTTGTTGCTTACAGACTATATAAATAAAGACTACAATTAAAATGAGGACATTTGTGATACGATCATGGGCTTGTTCAAGGTAATTTCTGAATTGGTATTTGGGCCGGTGGCTGAATAAAGCATTTAATAAAGAAACTAAACTTGGATTGTGTACAAAGTTTTGTGTACAAAGCAGAAATTGCATTGTTGCTTGCCAGTCCATTCCTTTTTGGACCATGTGACCTTTGTGGTACAATGTTGTTGTGAAACACACTTCCTTCTTTCGCCTTTGTGCTGATTCAGGTCAGAATCAAACCCTTCGGCATTTCCTTCGTGTGTAATTAGTTCTGTTCTATGATGGCTGATCATTTGTTTAAAGCTGCCGGTGTGTATTCAATGACTGGTATGTGTTGCCAGTAACACACTTCCTTTAATCTTCATTTTCTTTAAGTCCCGCCCCCTGTTCCATTCTGTCCTCCTTCTGATTTGCTCAGCTGGCTTCTGCCGCCACATGAGCTCAGAGCACATGGCTAGTCCGAGTCTCATGACGTCACCCCCCCTCCCGCCCCTAATTCTCTGTGAGCCATGCTGCCCCAGATGCAGCGGGTGCATGAGATTAGCCAGGAAGCCTGCATTAAACCTCAGATCAACTTTATAAACATGGAAATCTGTGTCTCAGCTTTTACAGCGTGCTTTTATGGATTTTCTGTCTTTATAGGGTTATATTTATTTTCTCTATTTGGTAGTGCTAGGAGTGTGTTTTCATCAATGGCCTTTTTCTTTCTTTGTTACTAGAGAAGAATGCATATAAAGTGTTTTAGGCTTGTCCTAAATAAGCAGGTGTGTGTTTATATCCTGCTCTATTGTCTGTTCCCCACTTATCATATCGATGGACTTTAGACTATGGTACTACTATAGTAGATCTGTTTTCTCTTTTTGTAAGTCTCCTGTTGGTCCAGTGTTCTCTTTTGCTCACCATAGTACTGGCATTTTACTTTTACTTTCACCTGTTTAAGAGCCATTGCATTAAAATAAATAACAAAATAACACATAAGCCAATTTACTTTTGGTTCAGTGACTGAGACAATACAAGACCCCATTTATTTAAAGAACTCTCCATCCATTGTCTTCCGCTTTATCCTCTATTAGGGTCGCGGAGGGGTCCTTCATACCCATCCAGGGGAGAACGTCTCGGGCACTGGGCAGATACACCCAGGACAGGGCGCCAGTCTATCGCTGGGCACTCACTCAGACACACTCTATATGGGGCAACTTGGAGAATTCAATTGACTATGATCCATGTTTTTGGACTGTGGGAGGAAACTGGAGAACCCGGAAGAAACCCATGTGGACACGGGGAGAACATGAAAACTCCACCCAGATTACATTTTGAACCGGGAATCCCTAGTGCTGAGAGGCGAACGGGCTAACCACTAAGCCACCGTGCCGCCCCTATCTAAAGAACAATCCATCCATCCATCATCTTCCGCTTTATCCTCTAATAGGGTCGTGGTGAGGTGCCCATCCAGGGGAGAACGTTTCGGGCGCTGGGCAGATACACCCAGGACAGGATACCAATCTATCGCTGGGCACACATCCACTCACACAGACACACTATATGGGGCAACTTAGAGAATTCAGTTGACCTTGAACCATGTTTTTGGACTGTGGGAGTAAACCGGAGAACCCGGAGAAAACCCACACGGACACGGGGTGAACATAGGACTTTCTAAAGAACTAGAAATATGAAAACAATCAGCAACATGCACTGCAGTGCTCGTGTCTGTAAACCTGAGACAGGAGCATGACCATGTGTCCTGTTTAGGTAGCACAGTGCCATAGTGTTTAAATGCAAAGTATATGACAAAATGAAAATAAATGCCAGCATGCCACTGAGTCAGCACACGAGAGGACGGTGTGTACAGCTATTCGTGTTGTAATCATAAATATGAGTCATATTTGACGGATTGGGTTGACATGCTGTCAACCAGTATGTCATATCGAGCTTCTGCAACCTCTCTCCTCCACCATGTGGATTCAACATGTCACAATTTCAGTGTTTAATCTGTATTTAGTAATGTTTTGTATGTTTATAGAACTCGCACCAGTTCAAACCATTGGGGGGGGTTCCCCATGCCCATCCAGAGGAGAACGTTTCGGGCGCTGGGCAGATACACCCAGGGCAGGGTGCCAATACATCACTGGACACACACTCACTCACACATACACACTCTATATGGGGGAATTTGGAGAACTCAATTGACTTGATCCATGTTTTTAAACTGTGGGAGGAAACCGGAGAACCCGGAGGAAACCCACGTGGACACGAGGAAACTCCACCAAGATGGGGATTCGAAATGGGAATCCCTAATGCTGAGAGGAGAACATGCTAACCACTAAGCCACCGTGCCAGCTCAAACCCTTACCGATTTATCAAATGCACAACTACTGTGCTGATCAGTAATGTGCTTCTGGCAGAAAAGTTCACATTCCCTTCTGCTCCGTCCTGACCTACTTCTTTTTTATTAGTTCATTATCGCCGCTGGAACATTCCTTTTAGACCAAGTGTACATAATGTGGTGCGTACACGTACAGACTTTTATCAGAAAGTGGAACAAGTGGAAAAATAAGTCCTGTTTCTTATTACAGACATGTAGAGAGTGTGATTATAATCCAGTATGCCGTCCTTTTTTTTCAATCTTCATATAAAGCGCAGGTGGCATGGTGGTTAGCATGTTCTCCTCTCAGCGCTAGGGATTCCCGGTTCGAATCCCCATCTGGGTGAAGTTTCCATGTTCTTCCCGTGTCCGCGTGGGTTTCCTCCGGGTTCTCCGGTTTCCTCCCACAGTCCAAAAACATGGATCAAGCCAATTAAGTTCTCCAAATTGCCCCATATAGAGTATGTCTGTGTGAGTGTGTGTCCAGAGATGGATTGGCATCCTGTTCTGGGTGTATCTGCCCAGCACCCAAAACGTTCTCCCCTGTATGGGCATGGGGGACCCCCCCGCGCGACCCTAATAGAGGATAAAGCAGAAGATAATGAATGGATGGATATAATTCGCATGAATTTCTGAATATGCAGCAGGTTTTTCATGTGGGTCTCGAGCTGCACAGTTGTATGTTTTGATAAGCTTACTTTAGGATGGGGGGGGGGTGTAACATGGGTCTCGTGCTTTTGAGCTCTCTCCTCTGTCATTTTCAGTCTGTTCAGACAATAATTGCTTCCCCAGTTGGTGCTTAGTGCCTCAGAATAATAGTCTGTGGGGTTTTTTCAAGAGCGACAGCATTGTCTGCCAGTCTGACCCACAAAAAATAATGCACAAAGAGAAATTTTGCCTCTTTGCTTAGCTGCCTGTGCCGGGTTTTAGCCGTGTCGTCAAGTACTACTACGTCCAATGTGTTTTTACGAAGGCGTCCTATTCAACTTGCATGTGACCTCTTTCCACACCTCACAACCTGCTCCATTAACATGCCGTCAGGTGAAGCCTGGTGTTTTGTATGTGGTGGTGCCTGCTGAAAAAAATGCTTAGGTTGACAAATAGACAGTAGAGTCATTTTTTGTTGACTGAATGTAGATTCCAGAACCATTATGTTTATTTTCTGCTCTCTATGTGGTCGTAATAGCTCAGTGGTTAGTGTGTTGGGCTTTTAGTTTGAAGTCCACTTAAAGTTTCAAATGCTGACCCTGTTTTCTGAGCCCAACCATCAAAATGGGGTACATGTAAAGCGCCCGCAAAATGACAATGTAGATGTTTCCCGTCACACATAACCTTTCTCTCATTAATAATGTGACGACATTTCGACTTGTCTTGGAGAGAAAACTGCCCCCGTTATTTATTTTAGTACAGGGTATATTTAAAATAGTCATTTAGCAGACACTTTAATTCAAAGTGACTTCAGAACGGGGCAGCATGGTGGCTTAGTGGTTAGCATGTTCTCCTCTCAGCGCTAAGGATTCCCAGTTCGTATCCCCATCTGGGTGGAGTTTCCATGTTCTCCCCGTGTCCCCATGGGTTTCCTCCGGGTTTTCTCCCACAGTCCAAAAACATGGATCAAGTCAATTGAGTTCTCCAAATTGCCCCATATAGAGTGTACCTGTGTGAGTGAGTGTGTGCCCAGTGATTGATTGGCGCCCTGTCCTGGGTGTATCTGCCCAGAGCCCGAAACGTTCTCCCCTGGATGGGCATGGGTAACCCCCCGCGACCCTTATAGAGGATAAAGAGGAAGATAATGAATGAATGGACTATTCACTATTTATTGCTACTCTGGATTCATTAACTAGATTTTTTTGATCTAGTGCTTCAAGAAGATCTTGTTTCTTGAATGTATCTATTTCAAGAAGAAAAAAGTAATAGAAATAGAGCTCAGTATGTACAAAATAAAATAAAATGGAATAAAAAACTACTCAATTATTTTTATGGCATATAATAGAGGGTCTGTGTGGGTTTCCTCCGGGTTCTCTGGTTTCCTCCCACAGCCCAAAAACATGGATCAAGCTAATTGAATTCTCCATATTACCCCCCCCCCCCCGCGACCCTAGTAGAGGATAAAGCGGAAGATAATGGATGGATAAAACAGAGGGGAGACGATATGAAAAACATATGCATAGCAATAAAGTATTGCACATATGATTTAGAAATTAAATTAAGTGGTAAACACCCGAACCCTTGAGCTACCAGGTGCATTTTTTAAATGTGTAAGTGCAGTTTACTTGAACACAGCTTTTTCTGTATTTTTTGTTAATGTCTCTTATTAACATATTAATAACATGCCGTTAGTGGAGCTGTGCACATGCACAGTGTATGGATTATGTTGTGATCACAGAGATAGGTTTCCATGCTGCAGCTGAACTCTGCTCTGTTCTGTCTGAGAAACCGGTTGCCAGGAATATCACTTTTGTCGCACAAACAGCCAGTTTGACATGTTTTACTCTTGCCATGCGCGCCTGTTGCACGTGGTGTGCGAGAGGATGAGCAGTGTAATCAGCTTGGGTCTGATAAGTCATGTGTTGGCTTAAATAGCTGTTTACATCATTACAGGGGCTTGTTTCTTTTCCCTCGCATGTAACTATATGCACACGTGTTGCAGATATACAAGTGTCCCTTCGTTAAATCAGCTTTTACTCGGGTTTAAGCTCGGGTTCTTTTTTTTTTTCCTCCTTTCAACGTCAAAGTGGCTCACTGATATTTAACATTTTTTAAAGATGGAAAAAATCAGATTTACTCTAAAGGGTGATTCTGAGCAGTTTTACTGTAAATAGGAACCATTTCTTTCTTATTTTGAAGCCTTTCAATCTTTGCCTGCTGACCAATCACTCCACCTTTCCTCCTTTTAGTTCCCTCCCCTATTTCGTTGTACCTCCCCCCCCTTTATTTATTACTTTAATTCTATTTATTTTATTTTATTTATTCGTTTATTCATTATCTTCCTCTTTAGCCTCTATTAGGGTCGTGGTGGGGTTCCCCATGCCCATCCAGGGGAGAATGTTTCGGACGCTGGGCAGATACACCCAGGACAGGGCGCCACTCTATCACTGGGCACACACTCACTCAAACACACTCTATATGAGGCAATTTTGGAGAACTCAATTGACTTGATCTATGTTTTTGGACTGTGGGTGGAAACCGGAGAACCCGGAGGAAACCCAGATGGGGATTCGAACCGGGAATCCCTTGCGCTGAGAGGCGAACGTGCTAACCACTAAGCCACCCTTTATTTAAAAAAAATATATATTTATTATTTTTTACATTTTTATTAATCTCGTACATTTATGTGTGGGGGGTTTTTTGTCAAGGGGGGAAAAAATGGGGTAAATTTTTTTTGTTTTTTTTGAAGTCTGTTAAATATTTGGTACTACTTTCTATATTTGTATCACGACTTCTCAATAAAAATATTATTAAAAAATAAAAAAAAAAACAGGACCATATTGTCACTATATTAGTCAAAGTGATTTAATCTGCCAGCAACAAAAAAAAATCAAGATTAAGATTTGCAGCATTGTTATTGATTTGTTATGCCTGTCTACTATGTCTTAAAATATGATCTCTGATTGCACTGTGGTTTCCAGCAGACAGTAATTGCCGCGGTTATTTTAAGGGCGTGTTATTATGGGTTGCTTAACACCTGTTGAGATCTGTTTGTTCTTTTTCACCATGTTTACACTGTTATCATACACGTGTCGTTATTGGTTGGTGTTTTTTTTTCTTCTCTCCGTTTCTGCCAGGTAGAACGTTTTCCATGTTTTGTCAGTGACATGTGAGTGTACACGCCCACATGCTTGGATATTTCATCTACTTTGTGTCAATGGAAGTGGTTGTGATGGTTCTACAATTACAGAGAATCAATAAAAATTTTATAATATGGTACACTCCTCTACTAGTGGATTAATATCACCATCAACCTTTAATATCTTTAGGGCATTTTAAAGTGAATGGAGTAAAATAACTGTGCTGATGAATATAACTCTTTAGTGGCTGGTCAGGCGGCACGGTGTCTTAGTGTTTAGCATGTTCTCCTCTCAGCACTAGGGATTCCCGGTTCGAATCCCAATCTGGGTGGAGTTTCCATGTTCTCCCCGTGTCCGTGTGAGTTTCCTCCGGGTCTCCGGTTTCCTCCCACAGTCCAAAACCTGCCACTGTGCTCAAACCCAGACTAATAAGTTGGCATATTTAGATAAGATAAGATAAAGATAAGATAAACCTTTATTTCTCCCACAACGGGGAAATTCACAATTCAAGGAAAGTCGCATTAATGATTTTTAAAAGACCTGTGTCTGTGTGGGTTTCCTCCAGATTATCGGGTTTGGTCCCACAGTTCAAAAACATGAATTGAAGGTAATTGCCCCAATATAGTGTGTCCATGTGAGTGAGTGTCCTGGCACCTTGTCCTGGATGTATCTAACCAGTGCCTAAAATGTTCTCTCTGGATGGGCATGGGAGACCCCTCCCCCCCCAACGACACTTTGTAGAGGTTTAAGCGGAATGATGTGTGGAATAATGAGATGGGTTGAGACTTTTAAAAGGTATTGTAATGTATTTTTATTCAATATCTGGATTAGGTTGCATTTTCAGCCTCTTGAAAGCATATTGTTTGTGAGCATTATGTTATACCTCAATTTTGACTTAACATAAAATAGCTGTGGTTTATAAGCTGTGGTATTATAGACTGATCTAATATGATGTTTTTAAGTAAGTGTATATTAGTAACCTCCCCCCCAGTGATTTATAGAGATATTTGAATGTTTTATCACAATAACTAAAGACATTTAGCTGTTGAATCACAACACAAACCCTATGCATTGTGCATAACGTTTGATATTGGCTAATGTTTAAATATAATGTAATATTTATCACCTCATAGGTTTCTCAATACAATAGTAAATGTTTGTTCAAGTCTAATCCTTACAACCTTATCCACATGTGCTTATTGCCAGCATGGAGCATCAGCTGACTTGGAAGGGGAAGTGGGTCACTGAAGCATGGTCCGGTGGTTAATGATGGCCCACCCATTTGGCTGGCTCTGTCTCTCACGCTCATGCTCTTAGAGACTACCCCTATTGTTGATGCAATTGGGAATGGTATGTGCTGGTGTGGTTGGGAAAGAGGGGGTGGATCTGTCTTCAGTGTTGTGTGTTAGTATGCTGGGGTGCTCTGTCTGCATGCTTTTTGCCCAGATGTCCACCTGTGATTGGCTCATCTAGGCAGCCACAGGCTCCACCCCCAACACTGAGCGAAGCTGTTTACCGTGGAGATTATGTGTAACTGCACACTTCTTAGAAATGTGGGCAGAGCAAATGTAGAGTGGAAGCAGGAATGGGAGGGCTTTGTGTAAAGTGCAAACAGTGGATTTTATGAGGAAACATGACTGCAGTCATGTATAATAATACTTTGAGCCCCAAATACCTTTAATTTTCACATAAAATTTTACATAAGAAAGACCAACGGCATGCATTTGGGTTGAGACGTTCAGCTGGTTAGATTTAACTCAGGCTTCTGTAAAGCTAGTTGTGTTGTGTGTAATAATGCATGTTGATAATAAAGGAAATGAAACACTAATCATCCGGCCGTGTTCGATTCAGCTGATATGCTTTCTGAAGTTCAACAGACTTCTTTGTTTTCTTCGTCCTGTGCCGAATGTCAATAAGCTTTTCTGTTTTGCATATTACTGTGAACTGATGCCTCCCAAAGACATGCAGTAGGGAAATTCTATATACTAAATTGTATTTGGGCGGCATGGTGTAGCATGTTCTCCTCTCAGCACTAGGAATTCCCGGTTTGAATCCCAATCTGGATGGAGTTTCCATGTTCTCCCCGTGTCCGCGTGGGTTTCCTCCGGGTTCTCCGGTTTCCTCCCACAGTCCAAAAAAACATGGATCAAGCTCAATTGAGTTCTTCAATTTGCCCCATATAGAGTGTGTCTGTCTGAGTGAGTGTGTGTCTAGTGATAGATTGGCGCCCTGTCCTGGGTGTATCTGCCCAGCACCCCAAACGTTCTCCCCTGGATGGGCATGGGGAACCCCCCCCCCCGCGGCCCCTATAGAGGATAAAGTGGAAGATAATGGATGGGTGGAAAATAGCTTTAGGTTTAAGCTTTGTGTGCTTTGTAGTTCAAAAGTGTGATGAAGGTGAAAGTAAAAAAGGAAGTAATAACTTCTCGTTTTCTCCCATTTGCAGACTCTGAAGCGAAAAGAGAAGGAGTACGAGCATGAAATGGAACGGCTGGCCCGTGAAAAGATCTCCACCCAGCAGAGATTGACCGACCTGAAGAACGATCTTAACCAGTGGATGGATATGATGGAGATCGAGAGACTGGTGCGTCAGACCGTCCAGCCTGAAGACGACCAGGCCTCCACCTCCACAGCCTCGGGTGAGGCATCATTACACAGAGCGATTGCCCAGAGAAATGTATCATATTTACCCTGTTTATTTTCCCTTCCGTAGAAGGTGAAGATAACATCGACGAGGACATGGAGGAGGAGGACACGCCATCCATGCCTTATTCCCTCCCCGCCGTGCCTCAGCCAGATATCAGCAAAGCTCAGGTGGCTCCATCCCTGTCCCAGCATGTCTCTCTGCTGCCCAAACCCTCCCAACCTCAACCGCACATTAATGCCGTGTGTCCTTCTGCGCCGGTTCACCCCTCGCCGTCCTCGCTCAACCTGGCCCCTGCCCATTCGCTCATTTCCCAGAAGTCTCCAGCCATGGTGGCACCTCCAAACCTGGCATACGGACACATTGTGGCCGCACCCAGTTTACAGCAAACTGTAATCACCCACGCTGCTTCACACGCCTCGGTCATCCAGGCCGTTAATCACGTGACCCAGAAGGGCCCGAAGCACATAGCCCACATCACTTCCTCTACCTCGACCTCCTCGTCCTCCTCACCGAATGCCTTACAGTTAGCACCTGGACCTCCAGCCATCAGGCACATCACGGTGCACCCGGTGACGCACCTGCCCTCGCTCTTTCCACAGCCCGTCACCATCGCGCACACTCTCTCGCACAGCCAAGCCATCGGCGCTCCTCCACTGGCCAAGCAGACCCCCGTCGGGAACCGAGTACTCGCTCATCACTCGCAGCTAGTGGGCCAGACTGTCCTGAACCCTGTCACTATGGTGACCATGCCCTCTTTTCCCGTCAGTACGCTTAAGCTGGCATGAGGCAGCCGACTTGATGTGGGCGTGGACTGCCAACTGGCAAACATGCAGCATTACAAAACCAAGTTCATTCCAAATTAAACAAAAATCTAAATATATATATATAAAAAATAATCGTATCTATATGTTTTTCTCTGTAGCGTGTCCATGTGTGTAGAAAACCAGAATTCTCTTGTGCTGCTAGGTGAGTTTGTGATTGTAGCACTGCATGGGGCATCTACACGGTCAATTGGTCAGTGAGTGGAACTGGCTTAATTATGGGAATCATTGCTTTCAGTATTTCAGTGGGGTTTTAAGCGTCGATTTATGAAAGTTTCCTTTTTAAATTGCTGCTAGAATTCAGAATTCATTACACCGAAGGTGCCAGGTGCAGCAACACAGGTCCCAATTCACGATACTGCCGCCATTCTTAAGCTGAAGTGTAGTGTTTTTTATTCTCTAATTAAAATGGTTCCCATTTTAAAGTAACTCCACAGAACGACCTTTAAAGTGTTTTGACCTGTCTGCGTGATCCTGTGCACAGTGCAGATGAGCAGCAATGTTGCTTTTGAGGTATCGCCCTTACCATATAGATGGGATTTGCAGTTTTGCGGTCATAGTCTGTAGTACATCTAAAAAGAATGTTTTGTTCGTCCCCTGTTGGTTCCTCGTTCTCTATTGGTCAGGCCCAATAGTGGAATATGGTGGCTCAGTGGTTAGGGTGTTGGGCTACCAAGAAGAAGGTTGGGGGTTCAAATCTCAGGTCCATTGAAGTTACCAATGTGGATCCTTGAGCAAGGCCCTTAACCCTCATTGATCCAGAGGTTCTGTACCAACTCTGTGTTCTGACTCCAACCAAATTAGGATACTTGTCAATGAACTAATTGCGTATGATCATCAAAAAACAGGTTTAATTTGGGTGGTGGATTGTTAATGGTCAGTTTTGCTGTGACACTGATGGTGATGCACCAACCAAATAATCCCTTCTCTTTACTATTGGGATCATAAGGATGAAATCATTACAGATTTCAATGGGTCCATTATTGTCTAAGAAATAATCACGATTATGACATTATGAAATAATCAAAGACAATGCAGGGCTTTTGCTGTAAATTAACACAGAAAAAAAATTGGTAATAATAATTAAAGTAAAAAAACATCTTTTAAAGTAAATATCATATGCATATAAATGAAAACAAGGTTTTTCCTGTAAAATAAACAAGCGTGCCACATTTGGAACTTTTTGTTCCTTGCGCGTTGCACCACATAGTCTCAACCTATTTTTATTATGAAAGTCATCCGGATCATTAGAGAACAGAGTGAAGGGGACGTACACAGTATGTACTGTAGAACACAAACAGAAGGACTACAGTCTGGAATTGTAGAACTACAAAGTCCATCTTTACAGAAGTGAAACTAAGAAAATGGAGCAAAAAGGGGGTGTGTCCAAACTTTCAACTGGTACTGTGCAGTAGCCATTTGTAATCATCCTTGCTGTTCCACATCATTGTTGTTCTGTGTTTTCCTGAATGTGAAATGAACAGTAATAATAGCCAATGTTTTAAAGTTACCCACCAATTTTATTTTTTACAACTGACTGGTTTTGAACATTATATCATCTCTGTGAAGAAGCTACAGTGTACAGTGTGTGTGTGTATGTTTGTGTATATATATATATATATATATATATATATATATATATATATATATATATATATATATATATATATTTTGTTTGCATCATGCAAATTCTAATAGATTCACAAACTAAATGTAGAACCGTGCTTCACTTTATTCAGATCTGAGGTTTTGGGAACCCTGTTCTGAGGGCCAGAGGTTGGTGGTTTCTCAGAACGCCAGTTCATTCAAACCAGTATTCATAAGACGTCATGCACGAATTATTCAAATGAATGCTTCAGTGTTCTGAAATCTGTCTTCATCTGCAGTGCATCTCCCACAACTGCTTTTTACAAGAATTTATTTTCTATTCCTTCCTGACCCGAGAAGTGAGGAGGTTCTTTATGATTCGAGTGTCGCTTCCAAGTCTTTTATTCCAAAATAATCAAACACGCATGATTCATGATCTGCAGAGTAACACAGAGGCCACTTTAATATCACAGGTTAATTAATACCTGTCTGCATTCCACATAGATTAAATGGTTTGTGGTGTGAATCTTCTGAGGTGGTACAGAGATTTATCACACACTTGCACAACGCTGCTTTACTGAATTTGGATCAGCTAACTGAGGAGGCCATTGACTTGCCTTGAACTCCCACTCTGCATGGAAGCTGGTTTTGCTTTTATTTTTTTTTATTTTAATCTTTGCATCCATAATCTAATCTGTATCTCCAGGTTCGGGTCACAGATTACCAGTCTATCACACGGCAGACGCTTGAACACATTCCCACCTGGGCTGGTTATTGTATCACTAATTTTGTATTTGCATGCTTTCAGACTAAGAGATAATCCCAGTCACATGGGGAGAACATGCAAACCCACAGGTGGAATCAAACCCATTTATCTATTATCTTTCGCTTATTCTTATACTAGGGTCAGGGATCACCATCCAGTGCTGGGCAGATGCAACCAGGACAGAGCCCCAATCCTGGGCACACACACTATATAGGGGCAACTTAGAGCAGCCAATTCATCTTAAATCCATGTTTTTAGACTGTGGGTGGAAATCTCAGAAAACCCCGCAGAAAACCCACATGGACATGTGGAGAACTTGGAAACTCAACCCTGATTTTGGATTCAAACCTGGATCCCCGGCGCGAAGCCGCTGTAATCAAAGCCACATTTCTATTCGTTGCAATGTCAGCAAAATAACCACCGCATGCACCACCACGTGTCTCGGGTTATGTGCATGGTTAGCAAAAAACTAACAGTAATCCATCCATCCATTATCTTCCGCTTTATCCTAAATTAGGGTCAGGGGGGGTTCCCCATCCCCAGGACAGGGTGCCAATATATCGCTGGGCACACTCACTCACACAAACACACTCTATATGGGGCAATTTGCAAAATTCAATAGACATGTTTTTGGACTGTGGGAGGAAACCGGAGGAAACCCACGCAGACACAGGGAGAACTGAAACTCCACCCAGATTGGGATTCCAACTTGGAATCCCTAGGGCTGAGAGGAGAACATGCTAACCACTAAGCCACCGTGCCGCCCCCTTTCAGTAATCTTTGACTTTAAATCATTATCTCTGTCTTTAAGCCACGTTTTCTGTATGCTTGAGATGTTTTGTTAATTTACTGTTAATATTTCTCACTAACGAAGCGATTCAGCCCTCAGTTGTCAGTTTTATAGACTCTTTCAGAATCAGGGTGTAAATTCCAAAATCCCTCCTGCAGCCCGAATATTCAACCCCATTGCAGTCAACTGACTGACATTTTTAAGAAGATTGATGCAAAATGCGAATGTATTTAAGATCTTAACCTGCAGTTGACGTCATTGTAGCAGCTCAGTGTGTGTGTGTGTGTGTGTGTGTGTGTATAGGAAGCTGCTCTGTTTCTCTGATTGTTACTTTGGATTAAGGGATTCTTCATTAGTGCCTTTAATGGGGCCGATGTGGCAAAGTATTTTATTCAGTGATGCACATCTGACATCTACTGTCCTTTTTGTGTAAGTGCACTCACAATACATTAAAGGGCTTTAAGAGTTCACAGTCCTGTCATACCCTCATGATGTGCCATTACACAGTCAGTCCAACAAACCGCGTCACAGACGTAGCTGTCCACATGTAGCTTTTCCATGAATAGATTGTAGTCCATTATTACGATTATCGGGGTTTGAATACGTTCATATTATAAGTACTAAATTTGTGTGAACTGTGTGGAACAGCCCAGACATTAATTTAACATAACTACAAAGGTATTTGCAATGTGTGTGTGTGGGGGGGGGGGGGCAATGCTGTATGCAGTATATCTGTTCTCTTCTTCCCTTTGATTATTATTTGTTTGTAAGTGTATGTTTATGTATCGTGATGGGTCTGTGATCGTACCTTGGTGGAAATGCAGGAATGAGACGCGGTAGTTTCTTTAAAACATGCATCATGTTTGAGTTGCAGGATGAATGGGGTGTCTCATCGGACCCTTTTTCTTTAAGGCAGGTTTGGGTGGTTTGTGTTCTCAAGGGGCCACGTGACAAACTGAAACTCTTGTTATGGACTGAGTTTCATTCGGATGATCAATGTAATGCGGTTGTACTGACCCCCCTAGTCGTCCAGTCAACGCGGTGCGCACATTACAGCCAGTTTGATTGGTGCACGCTTTAAAATAAATCATCAATGAAGCATGAGTGCAGGTTAGGGATGAGACGATTCATCATTTTTGCAATTTATCATGATTCCAATTGCTACAATTAATCGCAAGTGCGTCAACACTGTCATGGCATTCATAAGCAAGATTGCGTATTATTCCTGTAGCTAGAACTTTAGACCAAGTGGCACAAGTTCCACTGGCAACAAATGTATTCATTACTTTAGCCTTAAAAAAAAAACTAGTTTTCTTTCAGATGGATATGAATATGGGGCAGCACTGTGGCTTAGTGGTTTAGCACGTTCTCTTCTCAGCACTAGGGATTCCCAGTTTGAATCCCAATCTGGGTGGAGTTTCCATGTTCTCCCTGTGTCAGCGTGGGTTTCCTCCAGGTTCTCCGGTTTCCTCCCACAGTCCAAAAACATGGATCAAGGTCAATTGAATTCTCCAAATTGCCCCATTTAAAGTGTGTGTGTGTGTGCCCAGTGATGGATTGGTGCCCTGTCCTGGGTGTATCTGCCCAGCGCCCGAAACGTTCTCCCCTGGATGGGCATGGACTCATAGGCTTGTGGTTTATGAACCAGCCTTGTGACCTGAAGGTGCTGGGTTTGATTCCCGGTTGCACCAAGTACTAAGTTGCTGTCCGGGTGTGTGTACAGAATTTATTATTTTGTCAATATTTAGCGATAGTCCTGCATTGAAATTTTTTTTTTAAGGCAACAATATTTTGTGTTTAAATTAAACAAATAATTGTATTTAAATGTAAAAAAAAATATATATATATTGCTTTATAACCATGAATTTTTTTTTTTTTTTAGACAATAATCGTATCATCAATCTGTAATCGTCTCATCCTTAGAGCAGATGTATCATTATGCACCATGCACTGCTGTCTAATTCTACAGGACAGTTAGAGCCAAACCACCTGACGTGGCCTCAGAGCTGTAAACTGTACTGCTCTGCTTTAGAACCCTACAGATTCAATCTATTCTGTATGACCTCCAGCCAAAAACCTCCAGCACTGTGATTCTGCTCCAATGGTCCACAAAGAACAAGCCAGGTTTACAATGCTCGTACCACACGGCGGTAACCTAGCAGAGGCCAGAGTTTGTGTAATGCAGGACATTGTCTCATTTGCACTGAACACCTGATTGAGGTTGTATGTATCTGTACGATGCTGGCATGCCGTTACAAACATTGCATTCTGTTTGGTTTCGATTGTTTCGAGGGACCGTGTGCAGTACTGTGTTCTATGGTGCAACTTTTCTGACCTCTTTCCACATTGATATTCTATATACAGAATGTGGTTTTTCCCTATGGCGAAAGCTTATGTTTAAAAAAAAAACACAAAAAAAAACTGTGCATTTGGGACTTTCATGGATCTGAATGTCTGTCCTATATATGAAGATGAAGAGCAGAAAATGAAAATGTTAAATAAAAACAGATTTATTACATTGTTTTGTGTTCTTTCTGGTGTTTTTTTTTTAATTATTATTTTTTGCACTACTTTGGAAAAATGATCAAGTATTATCATGTATTTTAGGTGTGTGTGTGTATGTGTAGGCTGATATATATGTATATATTATTAAAGCAATAGGGTAAGTGAGGGCATGCATTATTGTGAATAAATCACGGGAAAGAAGTGTTATTAAACATGACACACAGCAGAGTTCAGTTACACCTTTTTTCCGTGATTTATTTACAATAATACATAACCTCAAGTGCCTTATTACTTTAATAAAATTACAGATGCACTATATGGATTAAACCTTGTTTTTTTTATATTAAACAAGTTTATTAAAAGCAAAATTGCTTTTAATCTGGTCTTCCGCGATGTGATGTCCGGTTTTTTAAAGTGAACACTGACCCAGAGTAACAGGTTTCCAGTATTTCTAATAATAAAATATGGTCATCTAGTGGGCAAATAACAGAACACAGTTTATGGAAAAAATCTGGAATCTGGAATATCATGTATTGTATATCATGCATTGATACACATATCAAGCGGTCAAAGGTGTGTGTTCATGGCAGTGTTACAGCTGGAAAAATGGCTCAACAAATCAGATTTAAGGACCGGAACTACATGTTTTTAAAAATAAAATTATATGTATATATTATATATGTGTATATACATATAATATAATATAATAAAATATATATATATATATATATATATATATATATTGTATATATACTGTATTATATGTATATATATTGTGTGTGTATATATATATATATATATATATATATATATATATATATATATATATATATATATATAAAAATGTGTGTGTATGTGTTACATTTTAGCACTGCTTATAAAACATCTCTGTCCATGTTGTTTATCTGAGCATGTGTTTTGATTCCATTTAGTCTCTGTCTGCTGTTCACTGATCGTCACATCTCCAGCGCTCACATGTCTCTCATCGTCCAGCTCAGCGGCCTGGTTGTCGTAGCCTCCCTCCTCCGTAATGAGTTCAGGGGTCGGAGTCGGCGTGGGAACTGCGTTGAACATGACGAATCCCACCATGATGACCAGGAGTGACACGACATACAGCCCTGAGAACTAAGGTACAGCATGAATAAGCACGGTCACATCCAGGTTTATGATCCATTTCCTTTGCAAATGTTAAACAAGAAAACTTTAAGATTATTGATTAACAGTGTAATAAAGCGTTGGCAGAATTACAATAAACAGTCATTTTAAAGTTTAACACGAGGGTCAGTTTTCACAGCTACTTTTATTCAAAGTGACCTACAAGGACCCAAGCGTGGTTGGGGTATGGGATACAGAGCCATAACACTGCCCCATGGAGCAGCAAGGGTTAAAGGTCAAGCTCAGGGACCCATGTTGACCACTTTGAAGGCTGAGGGTTCCAACCCCACCTCCATCAGATTTATGGTCTTACACCTTGACCAACTGGCTAGCACATGCTGCATGCAGTAACTTAATCCTCAAATAGACTTAATCCTCTGCTGGGGGCTTCGTTATGCTCATCCAGGGGAGTTCGTTTCAGGCACTGATGGGGTAGACAGGGCGCCAATCAATCGCTGAGCACAGGCATACACTGTATAGGGGCAATTTACCATGTATTATGATTTTGGACTGTGGGAGGAAACCAGAGAACCTGGAGCAAACCCATGCAGACATAGGGAAAGTATGGAAACGCCAACCAGATTGGGTGCTGAGGGGTCCAGCCATCCATTCTCTTCTGCTTTATCCTCTACTAGGGTCGTGGGGGGGTTCCCCATGTCCATCCAGGGGAGAACATCTCGGGCGCTGGACAGATACATTCTGGACAGGGTGCCAATCTATCGTTGGGCACACACTCACACAGACACACTCTATATGGGGCAATTTGGAGAACTCAATTGACCTTGATCCATGTTTTTGGACTGTGGGAGGAAACCGGAGAACACGGAGGAAACCCACGCGGACACAGGGAGGACATGGGAACTCCACCCAGATTAGGATTCGAACCAGGAATCCCTAGTGCTGAGAGGAGAACATGCTAACCACTAAGCCACCATGCTGCCCTGATATAAAACCATCAATCCATCCATTATCTTCTGCTTTATCCTCTACTAGGGTCACAGGGGGGGTCCCCCATGCCCATCCAGGGGAGAACGTTTCGGGCGCTGGGCAGATACACCCAGTACAGGGCGCCAATCTATCACTGGGCACACACTCACTCACACACACAAACACACTCTATATGGGGCAATTTGGAGAACTCAATTGACCTTGATCCATGTTTTTGGACTGTGGGAGGAAACCGGAGAACCCGGAGGAAACCCACGTGGACACAGGGAGAACATGGAAACTCCACCCAGATGGGGATTCGAACCGGGAATCCCTAGTGCTGAGAGGAGAACATGCTAAACCACTAAGCCACCGTGCTGAGGGGTCATTGTGCCATTTTGCACTTACTGTGTATTGAAAAAGAAAAAGGCCACAGAAGAGACTGAAGAGGTCCGCTGTGAGCAGAGAGAGGTTGACGGCTGTGGCGCTCGTCATCTTGACCACCACAGGCATCCAGCTGTAGAGTGTGTACATACACACTGCAAACCCAGACAGCAGGAGAACTGAGACAGAAGCACATCAGTCAAACCATGAGAACACAACACTCAAAAAGTTCTTCTGTAATACCAATGTTTCCAAAAAGAGCTCTTACCAACTTCCCATCTCCAGTGAATGTTTGCCAGCTGTGTATGTTCTAAAGCACCGCTGCAGAAAAACATATGTTTATGTTAGTAGTGATTTGCTATAAAGAGATCATTCATTCATTCATTCATTATTTTCCGCTTTGTCCTCTATTAGGGTCGCTTGGGGTTCCCCATGCCCATCCAAGGGAGAACGTTTCTGGCGCTGGGCAGATACACCCAGGACAGGGCGCCAATCTATCACTGGGCACACACTCACTCACACAAACACTCTATATGGGGCAATTTGGAGAACTCAATTGACTTGATCCATGTGTTTGGACTGTGGGAGGAAACCGGAGAACCCGGAGGAAACCCACGCGGACACGGGGAGAACATGGAAACTCCACCCAGATGGGGATTCGAACTGGGAATCTAGTGCTGAGAGGAGAACATGCTAACAACTATGCCACCGTGCCGCCCTATAAAGAGATTATTCATTCATTCATTATCTTCCGCTTTATCCTCTATTAGGGTCGCGGTGGGGTTCCCCATGCCCATCCAGGGGAGAACATTTCGGGCGCTGGGCAGATAGACCCAGGACAGGACGCCAATCCATCACTGGTCACACACTCACTCACACAGACACACTCTATATGGGGCAATTTTGAGAATTCAATTAACTTGTTCCATGTTCCCCCCCCCCCCCCCCCCCCCCCCCCCCCCCCCCCCCCCCCCCCCCCCCCCCCCCCCCCCCCCCCCCCCCCCCCCCCCCCCCCCCCCCCCCCCCCCCCCCATAAAGTAGAAGATAATGGATGGAATATGTTTATTGTGTGCGAGGGTGTTTAATGGCTGTTCTTAGCTCAGTTCTCTCAGTCTATAATTAAAGAAACCTCTGCTAGGCTCATTGGAAAATTCTCAACATGTACCTCAACATACAATCAGATAAAGATCCAAATGAGTCTCACAGCTGTATTCCGCTGAACAGCGTTCCAAAGAGGCCCAGCATTCCCAAAAACTCCACCCTGCTGTTGTTCTTCACCGTGTACTCCTGGCACAGGTTGGAGATGCCGTACAGAATGGCACTGAGGATGACGAGACCGTCTCCCAGCAGAATGTTACTGGCTGTTGATGAAAGTATGATTTATTACTTATTAAGTGTATATTTATAACATTTGCCATTACTATGACATTACTATGCATTTGTGTAGGTGGGGCAGTCATAGGCTTGTGAATTACTGAATGGAACCTGGATTTCTATTGGACTGACGGTCCTGCAGGATGCCCTCAATGGACTTATATAGTTTTTAATTGTTATATACGGGTCACGGGGCGGCACGGCGGCTTAGTGGTTAGCATGTTCTCCTCTCAGCACTTGGGATTCCCCGTTTGAATCCCAATCTGGGTGGAGTTTTCATGTTCTTCCTGTGTCCGCGTGGGTTTCCTCCGGGTTCTCCGGTTTCCTCCCACAGTCCAAAAACATGGAGCAAGTCAATTGAATTCTCCAAATTGTGTTTGTCTGTGTGAGTGAGTGTGTGCCCCGCGACCCTGATATCGGATAAAGCGGAAGATAATGAATGAATGAACAGTCCAAAAACATGGTCAACTGAATTCTTCAAATTGCCCCATATAGAGTGTGTGAGTGAGTGTGTGCCCAGTGATAGATTGGCGTCCTGTCCTGGGTGTATCTGCCCCGCAACCCTAATAGAGGATAAAGTATCCCAACATTAGTCAGAGTGCAGGGTCAGCCATGATTCTGCATCCCAGGTGCAATGCAAGAAAATGTCCTTGCTCAAGGGCCCACAATGGTGGCTTTGACGGACTCAGGGATTCAACACCCAGCCTTTAGATTGATGGCCAACACCCTAATCACTGAGCTGCCACGCCCTTGCAAGCATGTAAAGTGATGAAGTGATCTATTCTGTCTACAGTGCTTACACACAGAGGAATCTCTCCTCCACATTTAACCCGTCTGTGCAGTGAACACACACATATACACACACCGAGTGAAGTGAGAACACGTGTCCGGAGCGGTGGGCAGACTTGTATACGATGCCCAGGGAGCAATTGGGGTTTGGTGCCTTGCTCAAGGGCACTTCAGCCATGGTACTTGGTGGGACGGGGAATCACACCAGAGCTGGTGGCTTAACCACAAGCCTACGACTGCCCCAAGATTGTACACATTATTAGCAGTGTAAATAGTGAACAGTAGACGACTATTTTAGTTAAAAAATGTAATGAATGCTCACTTGATCCCTGATCTCGGCCCGAGAGTAGGTCGGCTCCCACCATCGCTCCCACGCCAGCCAGACACAAACAAACTGCCACGTAGTGAATGATTCCATATCGTGTTTTTAAGAAGATCCGAGACAGGATCAGAAGCACTGGCAGAATGAAGCAATCCAGCAGCTGCAACCGAAAAAATGACACTGACATAAAACCATTCACCCATCCATTCATTATCTTCCGCTTTATCCTGTATTAGGGTCGCGGTGGGGTTTCCCATGCCCATCCAGGGAAGAACGTTGAGAGAACGAGCGCTGGGCAGATACACCCAGGACAGAGCGCCAATCTATCTCTGGACCCACACTCACTCACTCACAAAGACACACTCTATATGGGGCAATTTGGAGAATTCAATTGACTTGATCCATGTTTTTGGACTGTGGGAGGAAACCAGAAAACCTGGAGGAAACCCATGCGGACACGGGGAGAACATGGAAACTCCACCCAGATTAGGATTCGAACTGGGAATCCCTAGTGCTGAGAGGAGAACATGCTAACCACTAAGCCACCAAGCTGCCCTGATATAAAACCATCAATACATCCATTATCTTCTGCTTTATCCTCCACTAGGGTCGCAGGGGGGGGTTCCCCCATGCCCATACAGGGGAGAACGTCTCAGGCGCTGGGCAGATGCACCCAGGACAGGGCGCCAATCTATCGCTGGGCACACACTCACTCACACAAACACACTCTATATGGGGCAATTTGGAGAACTCCGTTGACTTGATCCATGTTTTTGGACTGTGGGAGGAAACCGGAGAACCCGGAGGAAACCCATGCAGACACGGGGAGAACATGGAAACTCCACCCAGATAGGGATTTGAACCGGAAATCCCTAGCGCTGAGAGGAGAACATGCTAAACCACTAAGCCACCGTGTCGCCCTGATATAAAACCAAAGAAAGATAAAAACTTTGACAGATGCAAAATAATTTAGTCTTGAATTATTATTATTTTTAGTTTTAGTTTTTCACTTCCACAGTGAGAGGCTTCACCTGTATGCTGGTTAACGTTGTGTATTGGTATGCTTTCACGACGGAGTAATTTGCCTCCACATCCACCAGTCCAAGCACTAAATACTTCCACCATTTCTTCTTTAGGATCTGCAAAATATTATCTTCACCTGCAGTGCGATAAAAAGCAGATCAGATGCTGAATGACAGCTGTGATAACATTACATATAGAAACCATCTATTATCTTCCACTTTATCCTCTATTGGGTTCCCAATCTATCACTGGGCACACTCACACACACATACACACTCCGTTTGGGGCAATTTGGAGAATTTAATTGCCCTTCGTCCATGTTTTTTTGGACTGTGGACACGGGGAGAACATGGAAACTCCACCCAGATTGGGATTCGAACCGGAATTCCCCAGCACTGAGAAGAGAACGTGCTAACCACTAGAACCGCCCCACATCGAATCCAATTAATTAATAATAGGTTATACAGTATGGGACAGTATGTACAGACTGAGAAATGACATGCATCACAAAGTGACCTTTTCTAAAACATAGTGCTGTCGTATACGTGACGCCCAGAAGTGTGTAATTGATGCAGCTCTGCAGCATCGGGGCATCCAGTTGGAAATCTGTCGCCAGGTACTGTGAGGTCACTGCAGTCCCACAGATCATCAGAGATAAACCTTGACCCATGGCCAGAGTTTTCAGCAGTTGCCTAAATTCAGCAAAAAGCAATTAGTTACAAGTACAATTACATTTACAAAAAGTAATGATGCAAAATAAAAAAGTGGGGAGTAAATTTCATTCATTATCTTTCACTCAATCCTCTATTAGGGTTGTGGGGGGTTCCTCATGCCCATCCAGGGGAGAACATTTTGGGTGCTGGGCAGATACACCCAGGACAGGGCACCAATCTATCACTGAGCACACACTCACTCACACAGACACACTCTGTATGGGGCAATTTGGAGAATTCAATTGACTTGATTCATGTTTTTGGACTGTGGGAGGAAACCGGAGAACCCGGAGGAAACTCACGCGGACACGGGGAGAACATGGAAACTCCACCCAGATGGGGATTCGAACCGGGAATCCCTAGCACTGAGAGGCGAACATGCTAAACCACTAAGCCACCGTGACGCCTATATATATATATACATATTTAAAACCACTAAGTAATAAACACACACACACACACACACACACACACACACATACACATACATACTTGTACTTTATGTAACCTGCCATATAAAACAAGAATGAGAATTTCAGATTGAGGCTTACAGTTGAGGACAATGTTCTTGGATATAAAACATGATCAAACTTTAAGCTTATATAATAATTAATCACACTCTGTACTCAAGAGACAGGACTCCCATTTTAACTTTGTTACTTTTCCACTAATTGAAAGGGAATCTAAATGCAAATAAATAAAACATACAGCTTTGGGATGTTTTAAAATATCACCATTCATGACAGACTCCTTAACATTACACTAGCATTACACCCTGATGGTGGTCGCTGACATGTCGGAAACTCTCCTACCAAACCTGTTAGCTTTCATTCATTCATTCAGATTTGGATTAAATCTGAGATTTATTACTATTCTATTCTATTACTATTATAATATTATAATATATAAAATTATATATTATTAGATTCTTTATTATTTTACTTCATCAGGCCAGATTCACTCGCTTTTTTAATCTCTGTATTAATGTATGAAGGCCATCCTGCACTTTGTTACAGACTGCAAGGAGCACATGGGGATACTTTCTGCAGTGATGTTACATTAGTAAGAACAGTAAGAGAAATGTAACTCACCATGTGAAAATATCTCTCCATTTACGATGTCGCAGGCCACAGGAGAGTCGGCTGCATAGGGATTCATGTTGTTCTTGATTCATCTTCAGCTGCTTCTCTGTAAGTTCGTCATGTTCTGAATGAGCTCGTCTGATTTAATCAGGGAGGAGAACGCTGCACGGAGCTGCTGTCTCTGTATCTTAACTTAGTGAATCATTTACAGTTTATGTAACAATGAAGCCTGTGAGGTGAGAAGGACAGAACATTTTATAGTCTTATCGTTAAATTAATAATGTTGCTGAAGTGTGCAGCTGGTCTTTAGTGAGGCCGTACAGTATGCATGGTTTGTGTCATGACATTCTGTTGTATTCATTCATTCATTATCTCCCGCTTATCCTCTATTAGGGTTGCGGTGGGGTTCCCCATGCCCATCCAGGGGAGAGCGTCTCGGGCGCTGGGCAGATAGACCCAGGACAGGGTGCCAATCCATCTCTGGGCACACACTCACTCACACAAAAACATTCTATATGGGGCATTTTGCAGCATTCAATTGCCCTTGATCCATGTTTTTGGACTGTGCGAGGAAACCAGAGAACCCGGATGAAACCCACACGGACACGGGGAGAACATGGAAACTCCACCAAGATTGGGATTCGAACTCGGAATCCCTAGAACTGATAACTGTATATAATAATTATGATTATTACCACCCGGCGGCACGGTGGCTTAGTGGTTAGCACGTTCGCCTCTCAGCGCTAGGGATTCCCGGTTCGAATCCCCATCTGGGTGGAGTTTCCATGTTCTCCCCGTGTCTGCGTGGGTTTCCTCCGGGTTCTCCGGTTTCCTCCCACAGTCCAAAAACATGGATCAAGTTAATTGAATTCTCAAAATTCCCCCTATAGAGTTTGTCTGTGTGAGTGAGTGTGTGCCCAACAATGGATTGGCGCCCTGTCCTGGGTCTATCTGCCCAGCGCCCGAGACGTTCTCCCCTGGATGGGCATGGGGAACCCCCCCGCGACCCTAATAGAGGATAAGCGGGAGATAATGAATGAATGAATGAATTATTACCACCCCTATATTTCATCCCCTTCCCGTTATCTGATTAAGCTGAAACTTACTTTTCACAATTGTTCATCGTCGATGACAACACATGAATCAATAAAATTTTGCAATTAATTTACTTATTAGTGGTAATTAATTAATTAATTTTGTTTTCAATGGATAAATAGCCATGATATAGGGGTAGTTTTTTTTTAAAAAGAATATTTTTATATTTTACTTGTTTTATATATATATATATATACACACACATATATTTCCTTCGGGTTCTCCGGTTTCCAGTCACAGTCCAAAAACATGGATCAAGTCAATTGAATTCTCCAAATTGCCCCATGTAGAGTGTGTCTGTGTGAGTGAGTGTGTGCCCAGTGATAGATTGGTGCCCTGTGCTGGGTGTATCTGACCAGTGCCTGAAACGTTCTCCCCTGGATGGGCATAGGGAGAACGTTTTTTATATATATATATATAGGCGGGGGCGGCACGGTGGTTTAGTGGTTAGCATGTTCTCCTCCCAGCACTAGGGATTCCCGGTTCGAATCCCCATCTGGGTGGAGTTTCCATGTTCTCCCCGTGTCCGCGTGGGTTTCCTTCGGGTTCCTCCCACAGTCCAAACACATGGATCAAGTCAATTGAGTTCTCCAAAATTGCCCCATATAGAGTGTGTCTGTGTGAGTGAGTTTATGCCCAGCGATGGATTGGCGCCCTGTCCTGGGTCTGTCTGCCCAGCGCCCAAGACGTTCTCCCCTGGATGGGCATGGGGAACCCCCACCACGACCCTAATAGAGGATAAGCGGGAGATAATGAATGAATGAATGAATATATAGGCGGCACTGTGGCTTAGTGGTTAGCATGTTCTCATCTCAGCACTAGGGATTCCTGGTTCGAATCCCCATCTGGGTGGAGTTTCCATGTTCTCCCCGTGTCTGCGTGGGTTTCCTCCAGGTTCTCCGGTTTCCTTCCACAGTCCAAAAACATGGATTAAGTCAATTGAATTCTTCAAATTGCCCCATGTAGAGTGTGTGTGTAAGTGTGTGTGTGCCCAGTGATAGATTGGCGCCCTGTCCTGGGTCTATCTGCCCAGCGCCCTAAACGTTCTCCTCTGGATGGGCATGGGGAACCCCACCGCGACCCTAGTAGAGGATAAGCGGGAGATAATGAATGAATGAATGAATATATTAGTCATTCCAATGAAGCTTGGTTTGAGTTGAGTGCGTTTACACTCCTCTCCACAGAGCGGCAGTGGAGTGCAGTGCAGGTTCGTTGTCTCGGGTTTCCAGCGTCATCGTTGTGGCTCGGCTCTCTGTCAGTGTGTGTGTGTTGTTGTGATGATGATGGAGGATGAGGAGATGGAGCTGGTTGAAGGTTTGGATGCCATTTTGCACCTCACACCTGAAGTGCAGCTCGCCATCGAGCAGGTAACCGCCGCCGCGGCCGGGGCTCTGCGGTTAGCTTAGCTGTAGCTCTGCTGCCTGTTAGTCCTCTAATGTTATTAACTCATAAAACACAACAAACCTTTAAAATGTCGGAGCAGGTTACTCTGTGTGACATTCCAATGTTGTGGCTCCGGTTTCTCATTATCATAACAATAAAAAACAATATGTAACGTAATAATCATACTATCAGCCTGTTTGTAATTGACATATCTGTTAGTATTGTGGTGGCACGGTGGTTTAGTGGTTAGCACGTTCTCCTCTCAGCACTAGGGATTCCCGGTTCGAATCCCAATCTGGGTGGAGTTTCCATGTTCTCCCCGTGTCTGCGTGGGTTTCCTCCGGGTTCTCCGGTTTCCTCCCACAGTCCAAAAACATGGATCAAGTTAATTGAATTCTCAAAAAATTGCCCCCTATAGAGTGTGTCTGTGTGAGTGAGTGTGTGCCCAGCGATGGATTGGCACCCTGTCCTGGGTCTATCTGCCCAGCGCCCGAGACGTTCGCCCCTGGATGGGCATGGGGAACCCCACCGCGACCCTAATAGAGGATAAGCGGGAGATAATGAATAAATGAATGTTAGTATTGTAGTAATCCATCCATTATCTTCCGCTTTGTCCTATAGTAGGGTCGTGGGGGGGGGGGGGGGCAAAAGAATGTTCAGATTAGGGCGGCACGGTGGCTTAGTGATTGGCATGTTCTCCTCTCAGCGCTAGGGATTCCCAGTTCGTATCCCCATCTGGGTTTTGCATGTTCTCCCCGTGTCCCCATGGGTTTCCTCCCACAGTCCAAAAACATGAATCAAGTCAATTGAGTTCTCCTAATTGCCCCATATAGAGTGTGTTTGTGTGAGTGAGAGAGTGTGC
The DNA here is from genome assembly GCA_019802435.1 of Corydoras maculifer. Classification (NCBI taxonomy): domain Eukaryota; kingdom Metazoa; phylum Chordata; class Actinopteri; order Siluriformes; family Callichthyidae; genus Corydoras; species Corydoras maculifer. The sequence continues at coordinate 66,077 of JAFMOD010000691.1, read as the reverse complement.
CCAGCGATGGTTTGGCGCCCTGTCCTGGGTCTGTCTGCCCAGCGCCCGAGATGTTCTCCCCTGGATGGGCATGGGGAACCCCCCCCCCCCCCCCGTGACCCTAATAAAGGATAAAGTGGAAGATAATGGATAGATATTTATCAATAAGACAAAATAACTGTGTTTATTTCAGTGACAACGAAAGCAAAGACGTTTTTCCTGATCTTTCTAATATATTCTCTTTCAAGGTGTTCCCTACTCAAGATCCCCTTGATCGAGCTGACTTCAATGCTGTGGAATACATCAACACCCTGTTTCCCACTGAGCAGGTGACGTGAATGTTGCTTTAAGTTTGAAAAGATTAATAACATCATGTACAGTACCAGTCAAAAGTTTACTCTTAACATAAAGATGGAGTTTGTAGTTTTACAATTACAGACTGTAGTCCATCTGTGTTCTTTGTTGTTGTTAGTCCCCTGTTGGTTCTCTGTTCTCTGTTGGTCAGGATCATCACAGAACAGGTATCATTTGGGTGGTGGATTGTTTATTGTCAGTTCTGCAGTGACACTGATGTGGTGAGGGGGTTTTAGTGCAGCAGTGCTGCTGGAGTTTCATTTTCTCCACCTCAGTGACACTGCTGGGATAGGAATAATGCACCCACCCAATAATCCCTGCTCTGTGGTGCTACTGTTGGGTTTCTGACCCTTAGAACAGAGTAAAAAGGATGTACACAGTATGTACTGTAAAACACAAACAGATGGACTACAGTCTGGAATTGTAGAACTACAAAGTTCAAGTTCATGTAATTTATTTATATTGCGCTTTTTACAATATTAGATTGTCACAAAGCAGCTTTACAGAGTTATAAGCCTTTATACCCCGAAAAAGCAAGCCGAAGCGACAGTGGCAAGAAAAAACTCCCTGTTCTGTTTTTATCTTAAGAAAGAAACCTTGGGAGGACCAAGGCTCAGTGGGGCACTCATCCTCCTTGAGCGGCCGGGCAGCAAAAAAAAAAAAAAAAGTAAAGTCCGTCTTTAAAGGACATGGAACTGAGAACTGTACTTCAGGTTCAAATAAATAAAGCTCTTATACAATAACTAAACTAACCTGTGTATAAACATAGTTCCAGTGATAAACCAGTAACAGCGTAATTCTCTAAAAGCCAATAGTTTTAAAAGCATTTCTGTAAATAACAAACAAAATAAACTGATCTGTCCTCCTTTGTTCTCTGTATTTATTTCTTTATTCTGGCATTTGGATGATGATCTGGTTCACTCTTTTTGTGTGTCATTCCTCTTTTGCCACTAGGTTACGCTCTCACTCCTAATAATGTATCTGTTCTTCTTTTCATGAAAGGAAACGACCTCGAGTCCATAGCATGCACAGATTTTATGTTCCTGTACAAACCTATGATTCTGTTCCCAGAATAAAAAAAATTAGTTTGTTGTTTTGCGTACAGTATCAGTAATAATAATAATAATAATAATAATAATAATAATAAGCGGCACGGTGGTTTAGTGGTTAGCACGTTAGCACGTCAGCGCTAGGGATTCCCGGTTCGAATCCCCATCTGGGTGGAGTTTCCATGTTCTCCCTGTGTCCGCGTGGGTTTCCTCCCGGTTCTCTGGTTTCCTCCCACAGTCCAAAAACATGGATCAAGTTAATTGAAATCTCAAAAATTGCCCCGTTTAGAGTGTGTCTGTGTAAGTGAGTGTGTGCCCAGCGATGGATTGGCGCCCTGTCCTGGGTCTGTCTGCCCAGCGCCCGGGATGTTCTCCCCTGGATGGGCATGGGGAACCCCCCCGCGACCCTAATAGAGGATAAAGCGGAAGATAATGAATGAATAATAATAATAATAATAATTCATTCATCCATCCATTATCTTCCTCTTTATCCTCTATTAGGTTCGCGGTGGGGTTCTCCATGTCCATCCAGGGGAGAACGTGTCGGGCGCCGGGCAGATACACCCAGGACAGGGCGCCAATTTATCGCTGGGCACACACTCACTCAAACGCACTATATGGGGCAATTTGGAGAACTCAATTGACTTGATCCATGTGTTTGGACTGTGGGAGGAAACCGAAGAACACGGAGGAAACCCACCCAGACACAGGGAGAACATGGAAACTCCACCTAGAACCCCAATAGTAGCACCACAGAGCAGGGATTATTGGGTGGGTGCATTAGTCCTATCCCAGCAGTGTCACTGAGGTGGAGAAAATGAAACTCCAGCAGCACTGCTGCACTAACACCCCCTCACCACATCAGTGTCACTGCAGAACTGACAATAAACAATTCACCACCCAAATGATACCTGTTCTGTGATGATACTGACCAACAGAGAACCAACAGGGGACTAAAAACAACAAAGACCACAGATGGACTACAGTCTGTAATTGTAAAACTACTTTTGACAAGTATTGTACATGTGCACAGTATCAGATCAGTATCCAACACTAGAGGGCGCGGTAGCTCAATTGTTAGGGTGTTGGGCTATCAATCTGAAGGTTGTGGGTTCAAATCCCAGGTCCACTAAAGTTACCAATGTGGGTCCTTGAGCAAGACCCTTAACCCTCTTTGTGGCAGGGATGATGTGATAAACCCTGCGTTCACCTTGTAAGTCGCTTTGGATGAAAGCGTCTGCTAAATGACCAAATGTAATGTAAATGTATGGGTTCATCTCTGTTTTGTTGTGATTTGTGTTCTTCTGTATAATATGTTGAAGGTATTTTGCACACTAAATGTAATGCATCCAACTAAAATGACAAGTTGTATATATATATATATATATATATATATATATATATTTATATTTTAACAGAGTTTGATGATTTTTACAGACTAATTATACGTTGTGATTAATACTTAAATTGAATGTTATTGTTCTTTTGTTTTAAGTCACTGGCAAATATCGATGAAGTGGTGAACAAGATTCGGTTAAAAATCAGGTGAGCATTTTCTTTACTATGTAAACAGAATAAGAATTTAAACGTTCCTTTGTCGCCTACATTTCATTGCTCATTACTAATCATGTGTCCATTTGATTCCACAAGACGGCTGGATGGTGACATTAGAACGGTTGTGAGGGGACAAACTAACGTGGGACAGGACGGTAGGCAGGTGAGTGTCTGGTCTCCATAACATCCATCCACGGAAAATCTGTGCTTGTTGAGAAAATGCACAGACACCCATTTATCACCTATCTTTTTGCTCCATATGGAACATTCATCCATTATCTTCCGCTTTATCCTATATTAGGGTCGTGGGGGGGTGCCCCATGCCCATCCAGGGGAGAACGTGAGTAGATACACCTAGGACAGGGCTGAGAGGAGAACATGCTCACCACTAAGCCACCATGCCACCAATGACTACACGTGAATCAATTAAAAAAAGACCAATTAATTAACTATTCATTCATTCATTATCTCCCGCTTATCCTCTAATAGGGTCGCGGTGGGGTTCCCCATGCCCATCCAGGGGAGAGCGTCTCGGGCGCTGGGCAGATAGACCCAGGACAGGGCGCCAATCCATCGCTGGGCACACACTCACTCACACAGACACACTCTAAACGGGGCAAATTTTGAGAATTCAATTAACTTAATCCATGTTTTTGGACTGTGGGAGGAAACCGGAGAACCCGGAGGAAACCCACGCAGACACGGGGAGAACATGGAAACTCCACCCAGATGGGGATTCGAACCGGGAATCCCTAGCGCTGAGAGGCAAACATGCTAACCACTAAGCCACCGTGCCGCCCCAATTAATTAACTAATTAGTGGTAATTAATTAATTTTGTTTTAAATGGATAAATTGCCCATTTTCTACAAAATTTTATATTTTAATTTTAATTAATTTAGGATAGTCATTTAAGACGATTATGGGGTGGTTTTCAAAAAAGATTTTAAAAATATATATTTTGCTTGTTTCTTTGGCACATGAAATCAGCTTTCAAAGCAAATCATGGGTGTAGCAGGTTGTATGGCGTGAAACCAGAAACAGATGGGAATAAACTAAAAAAAGGATTTATTTTCCCTCATCCTGTTTGTTGTTGTTTAAATCAAGTACTTCCAGAAGATATGAGCTCGAGTCCTTTTTTTTATATATAAAAAGCTGTGTCTTAGCATTGGGAACTGAGTTATGAAGATCAGTCCATCTTTTAGCAGCAGTGAGTGAGGATCAGCACCACGGTGAGGTTGAAGCACCGGGTAGTCGGCCACAGTGAATAAACAGGAGTGTATCTTTGAGAAAATAGAATGGAGCCGATCCAGAGATTGTCCTGTAGGCCAGAGTCAGGGCCTTGTGGTGAGTGTGCAACTACTGGAAACCAATAAAGGGAAGAGTTGTTGAGTAACAGGGGCTTCACTTGAGTTCCGTTTCATTTGCTCATTTAGCTGACAATTTTATCCAAAGTAACTTCCAAGGATCCCAACGTAATGTATGGGGTCAAAACAGAGTTACATAGAGCACCCTGAGGCAATAAGGTTAAGGGTCTTGCTCAAGGACCCACATTGGTAACTTCATTAGACCTGAGATTTGAACCCACAACCTTTGGATTGTTAGCCACAAAGCTACCATACCCTCAGTTAAACACCAGATGATCTGCAGGGTTCTGTATCAGCTGTAGAGATTTCCATCCATCCATTATCTTCCGCTTCATCCTCTATTAGGGTCGCGGAGGGGGTTCCCCATGCCCATCCAGAGGAGAATGTTTCGGGCGCCAATCCTTCGCTGGGCACACACTCAAACACAGACACACTATATATGGGGCAACAAACATGGGGAGGACATGGAAACTCCAGCCAGATTGGGATTCGAACTGGGAATCCCAGCGCTGAGAGGAGAACATGCTAACCACTAAACCACCATGCTGCCCTCTGTAGAGTTTTATACATTAAAAATGTTTCTCTGTCCTTTGTCCAAAGCGACTTACAAATGAGAACATTACAAGTCAGAAGTTATGCAGAAAACCAACTACACTGTAAAGTCATCAAACCTGATTGTTATTTCATGCTGCCCCACCCCCCCTTTACAACAGGTATTTGTTAAAGAGATGCGTCTTCAGTAGTTTCTTAATACTGCTTAGTGATTCTGCCTTGTGGACAGAGTTGGGAAGATGGTTCTACCATTTTGCAGTAATGAACACCACGGAGTGAGAATGAGCTCCTCGGTGAGGTGGAATCGCCAGGAGACAATCATCACTGGAGCCAAAGTGTACGATTTGGAGTGTATTTTGAAAAGATAGAGTGAAGGTAGGAGGGGGAAGACCCAGAGATGGTCCTGTAGGTCAGAGTCAGTGACTTGTACTGAATGCAGCAGCTACAGGGAGCCAATGGAGGGAAATGAGTAGTGCAGTGACAGGAGTTCTTGGGCTGGTTAAACAAAAGTTGGGCTGCAGAGTTTTGAATTAGTTGTGGAGGTCTGATCGTGCCCTGTCCTGGGTGTATCTGCCCAGCGCCCGAAACGTTCTCCCCTGGATGGGCATGGGGAACCCCACCGCGACCCTAATAGAGGATAAAGAGGAAGATAATGAATGAATGGTCTGATTGTGGAAGCTGGGATACCGGCAGGTAGCGCATTACAATAATCAAGCTGGGATAGGACTAGGGCTTGAACAAGCAGTTGGGTAGCATGTTCAGTCAAGAAGGGTCTGATCTTCCTTATGTTGTAAAGAAGGGATCTGCAGGAATGGAACTTATAGATTTTCCATTTTTAGAACTTCTGGAGTTTGAATTTCAGATTCAGGTTGCTGTTCCTTACTGGTGGGTTCATTTATCATGATGAACTACTATTTAAATGAGGCTGAAGAAATGCCCAAGTATTCGTTTTACAAACCATTAATTATCATCAAAGTACATTCTTTTTCATTTCACTTCAGTTTCTGTGACATTCAAAACAATCTGTTTTGTCTCTGCGTTTCTCTTTATCCATTTTCCACTTGGAAACCAACTAGGATAAGTCAGATCTGTCACGTTCCAAGCTTCAGTCTGGCTTTTGCACTCGGTGGAGGCGCAGCCCCGCCTCTTTAGTTCCCTGTTTTTGGCTGAGGCGCTCTACGTTGTGGTACGGTGTCCTCCTGCTTCTTGGAGATGGTGAAAAGTCTTGATTCATCACAGATCCATGCTCAGTCAAGGCAGCAGGCCGGGTTGAAATCTAACGCCTAATTGTGAGTTATGACCGATGTAGCTCTCTCCGATTTAAAGTCGACAGCACAAATATTCTTGCCAATATGGTTTAGGTTTATTCCTGAGTTTGTACCTTAACTTTGTACATAACCTTACACCCAACCGTAAAAAAAGGGGATCAAATAACAATCAGGTTTGATGAATTTACAGTATAGTTGGTTTTCTCCATAACTTCTGACTTGTGATGTTCTCATTTGTAAGTCGCTTTGGATAAAAGTGTCTGCTAAATGACTAAATGTAAATGTAAAATGTACACCCAACCATAAGAACTGTAACATAAACCAATCACATAAACAAATATACAATTTCTATATTGTAAACTCTTAATCTTCAGAATAATTCTTTGCTTGTTTAACCACACGAATTTACATCTTGACTTTTCATTCATTCATTCATTCATTCATTATCTTTCGCTTTATCCTCTATATATTAGGGTCACGGGGGGGTTCCCCATGTCCATCCAGGGGAGAGCGTTTTAGGCGCTGGGAAGATACACCCAGGACAGGGCGCCAATCTATCACTGGGCACACACTCACTCACACAAACACACTCTATATGGGGCAATTTCGAGAACTCAATTGACTTGATCCATGTTTTTGGACTGTGGGAGGAAACTGGAGGACCCGGAGGAAACCCACGCGGACACGGGGAGAACATGGAAACTCCACCCAGATGGGGATTCGAACCGGGAATCCCTAGTGCTGAGAGGAGAACATGCTAACCACTAAGCCACCGTGACGCTGTTACATCTTGACTTAGAACCACAATTACATATAAATTCATCTTAATACTAGAAAAGGTAAACTTTACATTAACACAGTTAGTATACCCACAGAACACGAACCTCATTGGCTGCATGAACGATCAAAGAGAGCTTATGGCTTCATGTCACTTCTTGTCGCTTCTTGACTCCTCAATAAACACTTTAACCCGTAATTCTAACTTTGGAACCTTTCTAGCCTCGTAACCTTGGAATTAACATTGTCAATGTTCTTAAAGGAACAGAAAATATAGAATACAATATTAAATACCGTATTATAAGGCGCAGTCTGAATTACGGGGTCTATTATTGTGTTTGATCCACGTATAAGGCGCACCGTACTATAAGGCGAAGTTTCAATTACGGACTCTATTTCTGTACGGTACTTATTCTGTACGGCACCATATTATAAGGCACTTGCTAAAACATACGATCTACAGAAAAGTAAAGGATGCAAAACGCTGATTTATAATTGAAGTTTGTTCTACTACTTGACAAAACACATTATTTTAATCACTCTTCTCCCACAAATCCATCAAAGTCCTCGTCTTCTGTGTCTGAATTAAAAAGCTGCACTCCGGGTTCCCCCTCATCAATGTCTGAGTCCGTCTCGTCAACAGGCGGCTGTTTAGTAATGATGCCGGCTTTCGCGAAAGCTCAGACAACGGTTACAGCAGAAAGCTTAGCCCAGGCATCCACAATCCATTCACAGATGGTGGCGTAACTCGCCCGCCGCCGCCTCCCGAGTTTTAGTAAACGTGTGTTCGCCGTTTATCATCCATCGCTCCCACACCACCCGCAACTTTACTTTAAACGCCCTGTTTACGCCAATGTCCAGCGGTCAGAGTTCTTTATTTAATCCTCCCGGAATGACGGCAAGCTCCGAATTAATTTTCGGTCGCACAACAATACTTTTATAGAATTTGAAACTCAGTACACGTATAAGGCGCACCGCATTATAAGGCGCACCGCATTATAAGGCGCACGTCTGATTTCTGGGAAAATTTTAGGCTTTTAGGTGCGCCTTATAGTCCGTAAAGTACGGTATACTTTAAAAACAATTTAAATATAAACTGCTCAAGTAGGCAGTTATAACTAAAAACCTAACCAGGACTTTGGGCGGTCAGATGTACCTTTCATATCCGTACTATCGAATGTGAATATGCACGATTTGGAGTCTCGGGACCGGATTCCCTTGGAGTTGTTTCCACCATGCGAAGAAAATTCCAGATGGAAATGCTGTATTACAGATGTAGAGACCAGGGGCTGATGGAGGAGAGATGGAAAACACACCGCTTGTTCATTGTTTAGTCTGGGTCCCATTTATCATTAGGGTGGAGACATCTGCTTCTGGATCACAGTCTCAGGGGCCTTCATGATGCTCACTCCTGCTTTGTGGTGGTTGTGGAGAATGTGTTTGCGCTGCGTTCCAAGAGCCCTCATTTTGAAAACATTATTCGTTTGCATGGTATGGCGAAGATCTTACGGTCAGATTAATATACGGGGCCGACAGTGGAAACTGAAACGCAATGCACACTAAGCATCGATGATGGATGGAAATATCTGCCTAAATGAATAAACAGAACATTTACTTTAATCTGTTATGATGATTATTATTATGATATTGTACCTTTTTCTTAAAGTATTATTCATGAAACATCAGTGGGCAACACCGGGGGCAAATTGCAGTTTTTACAGGTGCTCCATTTGTCATTTTTATAATAAAAAATACGGAATAAAGTAAAACTAAAGTGATGTGCAAAGTATCTTACATACATATGTAATTATATATTAATATATATATATTTTATATATCCATCCACCCATCCCCTTTCTCCTCTACCAGGGTCGTGGGGGGGGGGGGCCCCCCCCCCCCCCCCCCCCCCCCCCCCCCCCCCCCCCCCCCCCCCCCCCCCCCCCCCCCCCCCCCCCCCCCCCCCCCCCCCCCCCCCCCCCCCCCCCCCCTGAATCCCCAGCGGTGAGAGGAGAACATGCTAAACACTAAGCCACCACCACTGGAGTTGATGCACTTCATTTATTTCAGTCGTTTGCGTGAGGTGTACCTCCTCTGCTCAGCAGTGCATCGTTCTGAGTGATTACACCCGATTCATTTTAATATATTTGCCACATTGTAAATAAAGTATTTAAAAGGCCCTTTTTTCCACACGACAGAGGGATCAAAGCCTTTCACTTTGGCTTCTAATTAACTTGCCTACATAATTCTCAGTCATAACCAGAATATACAATATTTTCTTTGATGCTGCCAGAAATTCCATATAAAAGCTTGGCGTATTGTCTTCCCAGATGAGCTGGGGAGTGGGCTGCAGACGAGGGTTTTATAGCTGTCAGAGAGCCAGTTGGGATCAGGATGTCTCGTCTAGATTTTTGCATCTGGAGCTTCACAGGAATGCCGAGCATACCCCAAGAATGTGGAATAAATATTTCATTTGCACACATGAAGAAGCTTTACAGTGTGTGATGTCTGCTGTGTTCATATTAGGGATGAGACGATTACAGCTTATTGATAAAGAAATAATCGCCATGATACGATATTTACGAATATTATGCAATGTGTGCGGCACGGTGGCTTAGTGGTTAGCACGTTCACCTCTCAGAGCTAGGAATTCCCGGTTCGAATCCCAATCTGGGTGGAGTTTTCATGTTTCCCCGTGTCGAGTTCTCCAGTTTCCTCCCACAGTCCAAAAACATGGATCAAGGTCAATTGAATTCTCCAAATTGCCCTATATAGAGTGTGTATGTGTGAGTGAGAGTGTCCTCAGCGATTAGATTGGCGCCCTGTCCTGGGTCTATCTGCCCTGCGCCTAAGACGTTCTCCCCTGGATGGGCATGGGGAACCCCCCGCGACCCTAATAGAGGATAAAGTGGAAGATAATACAATGATGGATGAATTGATTAAACCTCACACAGGACAGGACACCAATGTATCGCTGGGCACACACTCACTCACACACACTCTATATGGGGCAATTTGAAGAATTCAATTGACTTGATCCATGTTTTTGGACTGTGGGAGGAAACCCGAGAACCCGGAGGAAACCCACGCGGAAACGGGGAGAACAAGGAAACTCCACCCAGATTGGGATTCGAACCGGAAATCTCTAGCTCTGAGAGGAGAACATGCTAACCACTAAGCCACTGTGCCGCCCTCATCTGGACATTCTTTTGGGAGCTTTATGATGCTGTGGAATACTTGACTTCTGTTTGGCGCTTGATGAATACTGGACTTACAGAAGACTAAATGAATGTATTTTTTTACTCTTTGCGTCTTTAAGATCTCATTCGTTTAGCTGACAGTCTTATTGGGAATCAGAATTTATATACTGCCTCTTCAGTATTGCGACTGGATTTGCTTCTTGCTGTCTGAGTGGAGACATCCCCACGCTCCAAATGGAGTCCACATGTGTGGTGGCGTTACCTCCCTCGTCGCCCCTAATTATACTAGGCCTCTTCCTCTCCATCAACCAGGGAGGAGTGAGAGATAATGGAAGGTAAATCCCCCATCATTTACCCTCCCGTTGAGAAGGCAGTAAGTCAAACGGTTGCCGTGCTGAGCCACTCCCTGTTCTGAGATCTTCATAATGATTGAATTCCCAGCTCTTTTCCTGTGTGGTCCTTATCTGACGGCCCAGCAAATGGCCAGCCGGGTTCACGGAGAGGGAACCGCTATGAAAAGCCTCAAACTTTTACCGTCTACTTTGCTGCTCGGTTTAAATATGTGTTGTCAGATGTCACACACTGGGCTTTGAGGAGGCTTGTAAAAGTGGCAGATTCCGCAGGGCAGCTGGTGCCGGCTGTTAGGATTCCGGATGTCTGCAAGAGCGAGGAAGCCGCTCATCCTGCGCTGAGCTCAGCTCTGGGTCTGGCAGAGATTCCCACATAGACCACATAGTAAATCCTGACAAGCCTGTGTTGCCAGATTATGCCTGACACTGCAAAGTGTCATCACCTGTGACCCCGCGACCCCGCGACCCCGTCTGTGGTTGGGCCACTCTTAAAGCATCGGGTGGAGGAGCCAGTACGATACAGCAGCTGGTTCTATACCTCACTGTAAATCACACATGCACATACACATTGGGTATATCCATCCAACTGTCCATTATCTTCTGCTTAATCCTCTATTAGGGTCGCGGGGGGGGTTCCCCTTGCCCATCCAGGGGAGAACGTCTCGGGCGCTGGGCAGATACACCCAGGACAGAGCGCCAATCTATCGCTGCACACACTCACTCACACAGATACACTCTATATGGGGCAATTTGGAGAACTCAATTGACTTGTTCCATGTTTTTGGACTGTGGGAGGAAACCGGAGAACCCGGAGGAAAGCCACGCAGACACTGGGAGAACATGGAAGCTCCACCCAGATTGGAATTCGAACCGGGAATCCCTAGTGCTGAGAGGAGAACATGCTAACCACTAAGCCACCGTGCCGCCCATTGGATAAATCCTTTTCCTTTAATCCATCCATCCAATATCTTCCGCTTTATCCTGTACTAGGGTCGCGGGGGGGGGGTTTCCCATGCCCATCTAGGGGAGAACGTTTCAGGCGCTGGGCAGATATACCCAGAACAGGACGCCAATCTATCGTTGGGCACACACTCTCACACACAGACACACTCTATATGGGGCAATTTGAAGCATTCAATGGCCCTTGATCCATGTTTTTGGACTGTGGGAGGAAACCGGAGAACCCGAAGGAAACCCACGCAGACACGGGGAGAACATGGAAACTCCACCCAGATGGGGATTCAAACCGGGAATCCCGAACGCTGGGAGGAGAACATGCTAACCACTAAGCCACCGTGCTGCCCTGGAATTAAAGTTACCATTTAAATATATTACTTTGAAAGGAGAAGAATCCCGGGTTAGAAGCGACATGGTCATCATTGCTTTCCTCTCTAAATGCTGCGTCTCTTCTCTGGCTCAGTACAAATTGCTGCTGCTGAAATAGTAAACGGCTCCTCTGTGGTTCTAAGATGAAAGGTTTGAATACTTTGTAAAACTTGGCTTGGGTTCAGTAATGTATCTGCTCTGGGGCTGAATTTAGGTCAGTGGTTCGGTTATAAAAAGATGGGGACCATCAGTACCCAACCGGTCAGGATGTAAAGCCATCATTTTGCTTCAGCACACTTTCAGTAAAACTCAATGGCTCTGCTGAGGCTTGTGCAATGGTTCGGACACTCGATTTTCTTTAAATGGAGGTGTTTTTATACAGATTAATGTACAAAACCTACCAGACCTGCATTAAGTTTCATTTCTCATATTATTTCAGTCATAAATGCACATGCACAAACGTACATGCACAACTCTGTACAAAACAAAATCACTGCCGAATGTTGCACTTTTGTATTTTTGTATATTACAACACACACTGCACTGTTATGTGAATAGATGCAAAGTTCATTCATTCATTATCTTCCGCTTTATCCTATGTTAGGGTCGCGATGGGGTTCCCCATGCCCATCTGGGGGAGAACGTTTCCGGCGCTGGGCAGATAGACCCAGGACAGGGCACCAATCTATTGCTGGGCACACACTCACTCACACAGACACACTCTATATGGGGCAATTTGGAGAATTCAACTGACTTGATACATGTTTTTGGACTCTGGGAGGAAACCGGAGAACCCGGAGGAAACCCGGGGAGAACATGGAAACTCCACCCAGATGGGGAACCTCTAGTGTTGAGAGGCGAACTTGCTAACCACTAAACCACCGTGCTGCTAAATGCATAGTGTTTAGTAAATTATAACTGTGTATCAGAGAGACACCATCACTCTGGCTTAGTGGTTAGCATGTTCTCCTCTCAGCACTAGGATTCTCGAATCCCAATCTGGGTGGAGTTTCCATGTTCTCCCCATGTCTGCGTGGGTTTCCTCCGGGTTCTCGGGTTTCCTCCCACAGTCCAAAAACATGGATCAAGTCAATTGAATTCTCCAAATTGCCCCATATAGATTGTCTTAATGAGTGAGTGTGTGCCCAGTGATGGATTATCGTCCTGTCCTGGGTATATCTGCCCAGCGCCCAAAACGCCCCCCCCCCCCGACCCTAATAGGGGATAAAGCGGAAGATAATAGATGGATGTTCAATCCTATATCTGAGATGTAATTGTGCTTTATATTTTGCAGTCATTGGATATTTTTATTTAGAGAATAATAAAAAAAATTAAATTTACTGTTATTTATCCTTCATTTTACCAACCTGCAATAAAAACCATCATGCAAACACAAGGAATTATTACATTAACCTTTAATTTCTAATAGTTTTAGTAAGAAACATGATTTTTCGCCCAGAATTAAATGTTTACATGGGAGTGGTGGCTCAGTAGTTAGGGCGTTGGGCTATCAATCTGAAAGTTGTGGGTTCAAATCCCAGGTCCACTGAAGTTACCAGTGTGGGTCCTTGAGCAAGACCCTTAACCCTCATTGCTGCAGGGATGTTGGCATTAACCCTGTGTTCACCTTGTAAGTCACTTTGGATAAAAGCGTCCAATAAATTACCAAAAAGTACAAAATAAAAAGTACAATGTTTAGTGTCAAACCTTTTTGAGCTTTTCCTCATTGTTTTATCTAATAAAAATGATGGTCTTTTGATGTTTACTGGTTTTCAAAGGCATGTGTCCTGAACTCTTCAGTCTGTTATCAGCTCATTGACAGCATGTGTGTAAAAACACTGCTGCGTGCTTTTGTGAGTGCTCGTGGCTGCAGCAGCGTCTCTGAACCTTTGCTTCTATTCCAGGCTCTGGAGGAAGCTCAGAAAGCCATCCAACAACTGTTTGGCAAAATCAAAGACATCAAGGACAAAGCAGAGAAATCGGAGCAAATGGTAAGAGAGCAAAAAATAAAAAGGCTTTTCAGACGGGAACCTGTTCATATAAGGCAGGGGTGCCCACAACTTTCTGGCCCGAGATCTACTTTTCCATTGGACAGGTCATCGAGACCTGCCAGTGTTCATCTTTTTTTTTTTTTTTTAAAGCTTTTATATTTTACACACATCATTTTAGTGTTGAATCAGCAAAGAAAAGACTGCTTCACAGAAATTGCTCTTTTTTTAAAGCAGTGATTCTCAATTATTTTCTGTTAAGCCCCCCCCAGGAAGAAGAAAACATTTTGCCCCCCCCCACACACACGCACGCACGCACCTCACCTCACCTCACCTCACCTCACCCCATACATGACAAAAAGGGATGAAAAAGTATTTTTACACGCCCACTGTAGTATCGTCATCATCATCATCATCTTCCGCTTCATCCTCTATTAGGGTCGTGGTGGGGGTTCCCCATGCCCATCCAGGGGAGAACGTTTCGGGCGCTGGGCAGATACACCCAGGACAGGGCGCCAATCCATTGCTGGGCACTTACTCACACAGACACACACACTCTATATGGGGCAATTTGGAAAACTCAATTGACTTGATCCATGTTTTTGGACTGTGGGAGGAAACTGGAGAACCCGGAGGAAACCCATGCGGACACGGGGAGAACATGGAAACTCCACCCAGATGGGGATTAGAACCGGGATTCTTTAGTGCTGAGAGGCGAACGGGCTAACCACTAAGCCACCGTGCCGCCCTAGAATGACTCGCATTGTGTGTTAAAATATGTCCATCGTGATCAGAAGCTCCCTGGTTCTAGATCTAGCTGAAGTGCCACCCCTTCGTGATCGATGTATTGGTCACCCCTGATTTAAGGTCTAAAAGTTGACCCTGTACAAACAAAAGCTTCACCTCCCGATGCTCGCTCTATGTGGCTACCTATGCGAGAGGGAAATCGGGACATCCTGCAGTTTTCCAGGCTTTAGTTAATGTCCTAACCACCTGCATGTTAGTACCATTGAACAGGTCAGAGGAAGGACAGGGATTGGCTAAGGTAGTTGGACAGAACAATAGCAGCCTCCCAGTCCTTGTTATGTTAGAGCTATCAGCGGTCAAACGTTTGTTCTCCCCATCCAGGTGAAGGAGATCACACGGGACATCAAACAGCTGGATCATGCCAAGCGGAACCTGACCACCTCCATCACTACCCTCAATCACCTGCACATGTTAGCTGGAGGTGTAGATTCTCTGGAGTAAGGAGTCCATCAGTAAGGCATGACTAACGTCGGGACTTTGATCACTTAATGAACAGTGATTCCTTTCAGGGCCATGACACGCAAGAGACAGTACGGGGAGGTTGCCAACTTGCTCCAAGGCGTGGTCAATGTTCTAGAGCACTTTCAAAAGTATATGGGCATCCCTCAGATTCGCCAGCTCTCAGAGAGGTAAGCCTTTCCTCTGTTTCCTTCCTTTTAGGTGGATTGAATAAAAATTCTGATGTTGCTTATTAGATTTCGACATGTGATATAGAGTTCCACTAAAGCCAAAGTAAACAATACACAGTTAATCTGTTTAATGGGGCAGTTGTAGGTTTGTGGTTAAAGAACCAGCATTATAACCTATGAGCATGAGGGCGCGTTAGCTCAGTGGTTAGGGCATTGAACTTAATCTGAAGGTTGGCGGTTCAAATCCCAGGTCCACTGAAGTTACCAATGTGGGTCCTTGAGCAAGACCCTTAACCCTCATTGCTCCAGGGATGTTGTGATTAACCCTGTGCTCACCTTGTAAGTCACTTTGGATAAAAGCGTCTGCTAAATAACCAAATGTAAATGTAATAACCAGAAGCTCCCTGGTTCTAGATCTAGCTGAAGTGCCTTTGGGCAGGACACCTAACCCCAATTGCTCCATTGGTGCTGTGTACAGGGTTGCCCACCGCCCTGGGCATGTGTGCTCACTTCACCAGTGTGTGTGTTTTACTGCACGTTTGGGTTAAAGTTTATTAAGCAAAATCTTTTATCCAAAGCGACTTACAGGTATCCCAACTTGATGGTTGGGGTCAAATCACAGGGTTGGTACAGAACCTCTGGAGCAATGAGGGTCAAGGGTCTTGCTCAAGGGTCCACATTGGTGTCTTCTATGGAACCCACAACCTTCTGATTGCTAGCTCAAAACCCTAACCACTGAGCCACCACATAAATTCTCCTCTCTCTCCATTGGCTCCCTGTAGCTGCTCGCATTCAATACAAAACACTGACTCTGTTTTACAGAACAATCTTTGGATTTGGATCTAACTTCCACAGTCCAAAAACATGGATCAAGGTCAATTGAATTCTCCAAATTGCCCCATATAGAGTGTGTCTGGGAGTGAGTGTGTGCCCAGTGATAGATTGGTGCCCTGTTTGTGGTTAAAGCACCAGCATTATAACTAGAAGGTCCCTGGTTCTAGATCTAGCTGAAGTGCCTTTGGGCAGGACACCTAACTGCTAATTGCTAATTGCTGCCATGTACAGGGCTGTCCTCTGCTTTGGGCATGTGTGCTCACTTCACCAGAGTGTGTGTTTTTACTGCACGTTTTACAGAACAATCTCTGGATCTGGATCTACCTCCCACAGTCCAAAAACATGGATCAAGGTCAATTGAATTCTCTAAATTGCCCCATATAGAGTGTGTCTGTATGATTGAGTGTGTACCCAGTGATAGATTGGCGCCCTGTCCTGGACGTTCTCCCCTGTATGGGCATGGGGAACCCCCCCCCTGCGACCCTAATAGAGGATAAAGCAGAAGATAATAGATGGATAGAATTGCTGAGATGTTTGCAGCAGCACACACTGTTCCCTGTGTTTTTAGCTGTGGTCCTGTCCTCGTCCCTGTTTGCATAACGACTGCATTCTTTGTAAGCACTCCGAATGGCCTTTAGCCCTGTACTATTTGTGCCCACAACTGGAATTCCCACTGCTTATTTATGTTGGATATACTGATAAAGCTGTTGGTTCATAAGTAAAGGGCAGGGTGGGGTGTGTTTGATGTGGAAAAGTATTTCCCAGATTGTTCCAGTGCCTTAATGTTTCTCTGGAATGACCCGTGGCTTCGGTCGCCCTTCCCTGCTCTCTTAGTTATCCTCTCCCGTCCCAGCGGCATTCACCTAAATACGTTGTTCTTTGCACGAACGCAACTGGAAGCCTGAATAGTAATTTGTTGTTACAGAATGCTGAGTCATAATGTTTCCCGTGTTTGTCCAAAACAGGCCACTGTGTGTGTACTGAACATGCTCAGCCTTGATGTGCGCTGTGGACGCAGTTCAGTGAGTGGAGCTAGAGCTGTTGACTTTGGAATTTACACCGTAAACATCCATCCATCCATTATCACCCGCTTTATCCTCTATTAGGGTCGCGGGGGGGTTCCCATGCCCATCCAGGGGAGAACGTTTCAGGCGCTGGGCAGATACACCCAGGACAGGGCGCCAATTTATCACTGGACACACACTCTATATGGGGCAATTTGGACAACTCCATTGACCTTGATCCATGTTTTTTAAACTGTGGGAGGAAACCGGAGAACCCGGAGGAAACCCACGCGCACACGGGGAGAACATGGAAACTCCACCGAGATTGGCATTCGAACCGGGAATCCCTAGAGCTGAGAGGAGAACATGCTAACCACTAAGCCACCATGCCGCCCCACCGTATCCATCCATCCATTATCTGCCGCTTTATAATCTACTAGAGTCCCAGGGGGGGTTCCCCATGCCCATCCAGGGTAGAATGTTTCGGGAGCTGGGCAGATAGACCCAGGACAGGACGCCAGTCTATCTCTGGGCACACACTCACTCATACAAACACACTCTATATGGGGCAATTTCGAGAATTCATTTGAACTTGATCCATGTTTTTGGACTGTGGGAGGAAACTGGAGATCTCAACATGGGGAGAACATGGAAACTCCACCCAGATTGGGATACGAACCAGGAATCCCTAGCAATAATGTACTAAGCCACTGTGCCGCCCCACTGTAAACATATTAGTTCTTCAGTTACTGGGGTGGAATTGTTAAAGTCCTGTAGTGTTCTGTATGTTCTGCAGTTTAAATGCTGAGGACCGATTGTGGTGCGAGCGACACAAACGGGCTTTTGTAAAGTTGCTATATGACCCGTTTGTTGCTATGCAAGATTCCATGACTGAACTGCTGAACATGTCGGGGTTTCTTTTAAGGCACGACCCGCCCTAAATAGAAATGGATGAAATATTTGATCAGAGACAGCAGCTGTGTCCGCAGCAGCAGTTCAGACACTGCTTTAGGCTGGTCTCTAAAAGGCCGAGATTAGCAGTCGCATCCTAAACTGGACTTGTCTATTTGGACGAACATGTGGACTCCTCCTGTTCTTTGTTCTTGTTTATCCTGGAACGCACTTGTTGTTCCAGCGATGGAACCTGGCTGCAGCCAACAACAAGACTGAATTTAATATTGAGCCTGGAGTCTCACGGTCACTCTGCTGAGATGAACCCAACAAACACGATGAGAATTCACACACGGAGTGGAATTCCAGGTTCTTCCCATGTCCGTGTGGGTTTCCTCCGGCTTCTCCGGTTTCCTCCCCAGTCCAAAAACATGGATCAAGGTCAATTCTCCAAATTGCCCCATATAGAGTATTTTAGAGGATAAAGCTGAAGATAATGGATGGTGGCTTCTTGGGCGATCTCGAATCCTAATCTGGGTGAAGTTTTAATGTTCTCCCTTGTCTGAGTGGGTCTCCTCCAGGTTCCCCCACAGTACAAAAACATGGATTAAGGTCAATTAAATTCTCCAAATTGCCCCATAAAGAGTGTGTTTGTTTGAGTGAGTGTGTGCCCAGTGATAGATTGGTGTCCTGTCCTGGTTGTATTTGCCCAGCGTCTGAGATGTTCTCCCCTGGATGGACATGGGGATGTCCCCTGGATGGTTGCTTATTGGACGATCTCGAATCTCAATCTGGGTGAAGATTTTATGTTCTCCCTTGTCCCAGTGGGTCTCCTCCAGGTTCCTCCCATAGTCCAACAATGTGAAACTATTAATAGTGAGCCTGGAGTCTCACAGTCACTGCTGAGATGCCGTCAGACCATTTTGAATGCCATCACTCGGGGCTGGTTGGGGCTCGGCCCGCTGTGGAAAGTGCTGGAACCTGACAAACACGATGAGAATTCACACATGGATTCGTAAACATTGTGTCATGAAAAGGTTTTGGCCCCGAGTGACTGTGCACATTGTTGATGTTGGTTTATTTTTGTGGTTAAGCAGCAAAGGAAGGATGAGGGGGAGGATGCATAATTTAGCAATTGTGTTGTGCTTCCAAGTAAACAAACAGGCGGTGCTAGGACTGAATGATTTATGAAGCATGTTGCTTTTCACAGCATGATTAATTCAAAGCGTTGACGTTTAGTTTGATGCGAACAATCTGGGAAATCATAACGAGGTGATTGTTGGGTTTCTGAAGAAAATTCAACCAGTGCAACAAAAACTTTAAGCTGCGTTTTAATGTTCATTTTCTTTTTAGTTAACCGACACGTTCTCAGCCTGCAAACCATGTAAATATAAAATTACACATAATTGGATTCCCGGTTCGAATCCCCATCTGGGTGGAGTCTCCATGTTCTCCCCGTGTCCGCGTGGGTTTCTTCCGGGTTCTCCGGTTTCCTCCCACAGTCCAAAAACATGGATCAAGGTCAATTGAATTCTCCAAATTGCCCCATATAAAGTGTGTCTGTGTGAGTGAGTGTGTGCCCAGCGATACATTGGCACCCTGTCCTGGGTCTATCTGCCCAGCGCCCGAAACGTTCTCCCCTGGATGGGCATGAGGCTACTCAGTGTGACTGTTCTGTGATGGATTGCTGAACTTTCCAGGGTTGCCAAATTAGTGCGGGGATATGCTCCATCATCTGTCATTACTCTTAAATTAAGTCCCTGTTTGCATTGCATTTAATGACTTGTATCACTGACAGTGGATTCTGATGTTGAATATTACTGTATGTAGGGCGGCACGATGGCTTAGTGGTTAGCATGTTCTCCTCTCAGCACTAGGGATTCCTGGTTCCAATATCCATCTGGGTGGAGTTTCCATGGTCTCCCCGTGTCCGCGTGGGATTCCTCCGGGTTCTCCGGTTTCCTCCCACAGTCCAAAAACATGGATCAAGTCAATTGAATTCTCTAAATTGCCCCATATAGAGTGTGTCTCTGTGAGTGAGTGTGTCTGTGTGAGTGAGGCGTCCTGTCCTGGGTGTAGCTACCCAGCGCATGAAACGTTCTCCCCTGGATGGGCATGGGGAACCCCGCACGTGACTCTAATAGAGGATAAAGTGGAAGATAATGGATGGATGGAATTTTACTGTATGTTAAATGTGTCTGTATGTTCAAAGGTAATTTTTTGTTAAGGGAATCTCTTTTAAAAGCTGAAATTTGTCGATAATAAGTGTTGGTTCAGTAAAATCCAGCTTGTAATGAATAAATAAGCAGAATGACTTAAACACATGAGATCTGCTAATGCTGGAACGCAGACCAAAGATCCAGGAGACCATGGTACCGTTTCCAAGTATTTATTGTTGTTTAATCCCGAAGCCCCAGTTTCCTTCTGTTTCATCTCTATTGTAATCCATTGTGAATGTAGTTCAGTGTTTTCAAAGCCCGAGTGAAATCAGCGGCGTCACATGAGGAGGAAACCCCTTCGACTTTAAATAAAGCTGATACTGTACATTAGATTTCCAGACTGTCCCGCGGGAACGCTCCACTTAAACCTGATGTTCTTCTGCTGTTTCCACAGAGTGAAGGCAGCACAGAGTGAGTTAGGAACGCAGATCCTGGCTGACTTTGAAGAGGCTTTTCCTTCCCAGGGCTCAAAGGTACAAAGCTATAGGGAAGAAATAATTGGTTTAAGAGGTTAAATATGTTCTCCAATCGTGTTTCAGATTACATTTAGAACACAAACTTGTAATGTTGTGATTTCCAGATTTGAAAAGCGAGCCAATTGGGGCTAGAAAAACAAATATTGGGCATGTGATCAGCCTTTTGCATGTTTATTAGGCCAGTAAGAGTGTTTCAGTCATTTACAGTCATCATTACTGTTTTGAACAGTGATTTTATAAAGTACCAGTCAACTACTAGGGGCATGGTAGGGGTTCCCCATGCCCATCCAGGGGAGAGCGTTTCGGGCGCTGGGCAGATACACCCAGGACAGGGCACAAATCTATCACTGGGCACACACTCAATCACTCACACAGATACACTCTATATGGGGCAATTTGGAGAATTCAATCGACCTTGATCCATGTTTTTGGACTGTGGGAGGAAACCCACGTGGACATGGGGGAACATGGAAACTCCACCCAGATTGGGATTTGAACCGTGAATCCCTAGCGCTGAGAGGAGAACATGCTAACCAATAAGCCACCGTGCCGCCCATGACTTCTTTTTTTCTCCACTTATTGTCCATGTTCTCAGTTCCACCTCCTGTAAAGATGGACTTTGTAGTTCTACAATTCCAGACTGTAGTCCATCTGTGTGTGTTCTACAGTACATACTGTGTACGTCCTCTTTAATCTGTGCTAATGGGCAGAACCCCAATAGTAGCACCACAGAGCAGGAATTATTGGGTTGGTGCATTATTCCTATCCCAGCAGTGTCACTGAGGTGGAGGAATGAAACTCCAGCAGCACTGCTGCACTAAAACCCCCTCACCACATCAGTGTCACTGCAGAACTGATGATACACAATCCACCACCCAAATGATACCTGTTCTCTGATGCTCCTGACCAACAGAGAACCAACAGAACACAGATGGACTACAGTCTGTAAATGTAAAACTACAAAGTCTATCTATATGGTAAGTGGAGGAAATGGACAATGGAGCAAGAAGTGGGCGCGTCCAAACTTTTGACCTGTGTTGGTAATGAGTATGAGACTTCTTTGCAGTCGGAGCTTTCTGAGCCTGCATGTGTTTTTTGACAGCTGTATATTGCACTCATGTCAGAACTTACATTTTGAGGAGATGTTTATTCGACACTGTTGACACAGTGATCAATAAAAATGACGCTACACTCTTTTGGGTAAGAATAAAAACTCCAGCAGTCATGTTGAAACATCCTTACATGCAACTTTAGCTGAAATTCTGGCAATCGTGCTTCTTGAAGGTGGAGGTCACATGAGGGTAATATTGTTTGAACCGTCATGACCTTTAACTTGTGCTTTTCTGTCCGTTCATAACAGAGAACTGCTGGCCCCAGCAACGTGCTCCGAGATGCCTGCCTGGTTGCGAATGTCCTGGACCCGCGTATTAAGCAGGAAATCATTAAAAAGTTCATCAGACAGCATCTCTCTGAGTACCTTGTGCTCTTTCAGGAGAACCAGGATGTGAGTTTGTGTCCTGGCCTTTTCTCAGTGTCCGGTTCAAAGTGGAACGACGTGGCTCTGTTTTCTGATTGGTTTGTCGAATGCAGGTGGCTTGGTTGGATAAGATTGACAGGCGCTATGCGTGGATTAAACGTCAACTCGTGGACTATGAGGAAAAATACGGACGCATGTTTCCTGAAGAGTGGTGCATGCTGGAGCGCATCTCTGTGGAGTTCTGCCACATTACCAGGTACCTGAATGATCGAACATCACGTCCGAGGAAGAAGGATGTTTTTAATGTAGTGATTAAATTCATTTTCAAAACTCCTCTGTTTCGGTGAAATTCCAAATATCACATGATCAAGTTGCCATCACTACTGACATTAGTGAGAGCGTGCGTCTGTGAGCTGGTGCTTTCTTGTGTGCGTCTGTGTGTGTTTTTGCAGGTTTGGGTGCGTCTGTGAGTCCATATGAATCAGTGTGTGTGTGTGTCTGCAAGTCCGTGTGCGTCTGTGTACCCATGTGCATCTGTGTTTCTGCAGGTCTGTGTGTGTGTGTGTGTGTGTGTATGTATATAAATATATATATATATATGTATATATATATAGGGCGGTACGTGGCTTAGTGGTTAGCATGTTCTCCTCTCAGCGCTAGGGATTCCCGGTTCGAATCCCCATCTGGGTGGAGTTTCCATGTTCTCCCCGTGTCTGCGTGGGTTTCCTCCGGGTTCTCCGGGTTTCCTCCCACAGTCCAAAAACATGGATCAAGTCAATTAAATTCTCAAAAATGCCCTATATAGAGTGTGAGTGAGTGTGTGCCCAGAGATGGATTGGCGCCCTGTCCTGGGTTTTTCTGCCCAGCGCCTGAGATGTTTTCCCCTGGATGGGCATGGGGAGCCCCACCGTGACCCTAATAGAGGATAAAGCGGAAGAAAATGAATGAATATATATATATATATATATATATAATATATACACACACACACACACGCACACTAAAATGAGAGACATAACATACAGATCCCCCCACCACAAATCATTTTAGTGTGTGTGTGTGTCTCTCTCTCTCTCTCTCTCTCTCTCTCTCTATATATATATATATATATATACACTTCACACACACACACACACACACACACACACACACACTATATATATAAATAAATAAAAACACACACATATGTACATGCACACACGTTATGTACATACGTGTACACACACACATTATATATATTTATGTGTATTTATGAATGTGTGTGTATGTATGTGTATATAAATATATATTTGTACAGTATATTAATGGTTGCGGCACGTGGACCCGAAAAGCCAAGCCCACATGGAAAAACTTTAACTTTTCCAGTATTATATTAACAGACCTCTTCAGAGTTTAAAGATGAGGCTGATGGTGGACGGCAGTTTTGCGCGTCCTTGCACATTTCAGTTCAGCTGTCGTGCTCTTATGTTCAACACATGTTGCCTTGTAAAACCTTTGACCTGAAGCTCCTTTCCTTGTAAACCTGTGAGGTCCTGCTGACTCTGTGCGTTTGATTATCTTTTTCAGGACCGAGCTGGCCAAACTGATGCGTGCCCGTGCCAGAGAGATCGAGGTCAAGCTGCTGCTCTTTGCCATTCAGAGGACCACCAATTTCGAGGGGCTACTGGCTAAACGCTTTTCTGGCAGCACGTTAACCGACGGTCCTGCGGTAAGAACTAATTATTACCGGCTTTTTTAGGCCTTTTCAACTTTCGTTTAATACTGGAGAGTATGGTTCTAATTTGTAATTTGTTTGCGGCTTCGTTTGCAGAAGAGACCTGAGACACCCATGGAGCCGTCCAATCCATTTCTGGAGGACGAGTCCGGAGAGGAGAATGCTTCTGAGAAGGATGATGATATTGACAAAGTATTCTTATTTAGCTTTATCACTCCTGATGTGCAGCTTGTTTTAATAAATTGTACCACTTGTTCTTAAGGCTGATCCTGTTGGGGGTCACCACACCGGAAAGATCCACATATTTGTTTTGGCAAACTTTTACATCCTTGATGACGCATCCCTCTGTTTATCTGGTCTCAGGATGATGGCACTATGAGAAGTACATCACAGAGTCGTACATCCCCATTGGCTCGGACACTTATATATCCCCAATTAATCTGTATGTCTGGGATGTGGGAGGATAGTGGAACCCTGGTGAACTTCCACTCGGGCATGAGGATGTGACACTCAGACCTGGGTTTGCCTCAGCAGAGTATCAAACCTAAAACCTTCTCGCTGTGAGATGAAAGTGCAAACCTCCATGATGCACTCGCTGTAATATATTGCCCACATCTGTTTACTCCTTTCTGAAGCCACTTATTATAATTAGGGTCATATGGGTTCTCCCCTGGATGGGCATAGGGAACCCCCCACGACCCTAGTAGAGAATAAAGTAGAAGATAATGGATGGATGGATGGATGGATTGGCGCCCTGTCCTGGGTCTATCTGCCCAGCGCCCGAGACGGTCTCCCCTGGATGGGCATGGGGAACCCCACCGCGACCCTAATAGAGGATAAGCGGGAGATAATGAATGAATGAATGATATATATATCATTCATTCATTCATTATCTCCCGCTTATATCATATATATACACTATATGTACTAGAATGTTTGTTATGTAACAATGTTGCCGTAAAGTATTTACTTAATACATAAAACTTTGGAAATTAGCAGTAAAACTTCCTTCCACATTCTCTGACCTATCAGATGTCAAACCTACAGAAGAACCTCTTAAGAAACGTTCCATTGACAAATCTCTTCCTGTTTTTAGCCGAAGAAGCCCAAAACCCCAGAGAACCCGTTCCATGGCATTGTTTCCAAATGCTTTGAGCCTCATCTATACGTCTACATCGAGTCGCAGGACAAGTGAGTGCAAATGTGCAAGCAATTACACCGGAACAAACAGAGTGGCCCAGATTCCCACAACAAGGGGCAGCCATGTTACAGTATGAACGGGATTATCCCACATTTCCAAACAGATTAGAATGTTTTTTTTTCATGAGTTTGGGTCTGTACTTGCTCACCGAGTCGCCATATTCTGTTTACACTTCTTAAATAAGTAGAGTGAAACCTCTGTTTTGGTTGACTTTGGATATCACGGGATATTATTCGGTGTTCATTGATGTTCTCTGCAAAAATGACATCCGTTTTTGTCAGTTGCTTCAGAGTTTAAAGCGTGTTCTTGTAAAGTGCACCAATCTCATTGAACCCGTTAAGTTTCCCTCGCTAAGTAAAAGTAAAGATAATGCTTTACCTTAAAGTTAACCACCACACCACCATGGGTGTGGTAGCCCAGTGGTTAGGGTGTTGGGCTATCAATCGGAAGGTTGTGGGTTCAAATCCCAGGTCCACTGAAGTTACCAATGTGGGTCCTTGAGCAAGACCCTTAACCCTCATTGCTCCAGGGATGTTGTGATTAACCCTGTGCTCACCTTGTAAGTTGCTCTTGAATAAAAGCGTCTAATAAATTACCCAATTTATTTATTTTTATTTAAGTTAACGCTTTACATTAAAGTTAACGCTTTACATTAAAGTTAACGCTTTACCTTTAGCTTAAGAATAAAACCAAAAAGGATTTCAGATCCAGCAGCCCTACAAAGAAAAAGTGCAGGAACACGAAGCGATACAGAGCTGATAAAAACAGATTGAAGATTTTTAAAAGTTATTATTTTAATAATAATTGAGATCAATCAAAAACAGATAAATTATGAGAAATGTGAATGCTATTAACGTTTATTTACTATTTACAGTAAACTTTCATATTCATTTTTCAAATAAATATCATAAAATACCACACACACACTATACAGATGCCATTTAGATAGAGCCAATTCACCTTAAATCCAAGTTTTTGGACTGTGAACGAAGGAGAACGAAGAACCCAGAGGAAATATATATACGTGTGTGTGTGTATATATATATATATGTGTGTGTATATATAATATTTTTTCTTCTGTTGTCAGTATTAAACACTACTTTTTTTTTTTAATAATGTGTTTGCGGTATGTAATTTGGCGTCTCTAGAATGAATTCATTAGAATTATATTATTTCGTATTAAAATAGGTGCCTCCGTTTATATCGATTTCGGATTTTAACATTTATTTATTTTTAATCAGGACAGTTTTGCAACAAAAACAGAGGTTCCGCTGGATCCCCAGCGCTGGGATGAAGATGTGCTGACCATCCCTCTTCCATATGCATGCCCATCCAGTGGATTAGGGCGCTAGGCAGATACACCCCAAACAGGGTGCCACTATATTGCTGGGCACACACTTATTCACCTGGAGACACACTTACTATATAGGGGCAAATTAGAACAGCCAATTTACCCTGATATCATGCGTTTGGACTGTGTCAGAAACCCGGAGAACCCGCACGAAACCCACACAGACATGCTGACATTGACACTCCACCCAGAATGGGTTTCGAACCTGGATCCCCAGCCCTGAGAGGCGAACCTTCTGACCACCAAGCCATCATGCCACTCTCGAAAAATGTCCTTGTCTGCCATTTGCCTCCTTTTTATTTCCCCAATAAAAATAAAATCTTAATGGTTTGCTGTTACAAACACAGCTACCGTCAACAGCTGGGATCGTATAATGCTGCTGATCCTTATCTCTCATTACCTTTTCTTTTTTCTTTTCTCCCCACATCTCTGTTGCCTTCAGCTCACAAAGTCCCCAAAGAGCGTGATGAGTCTGATCTTCCACTGAGCTTTAGCCGCAGTGAAACTGACCTTTTCCTCACAATGGCCGTCTTTATTCTGCTTCACTCCGACCTGTCTGGCCTGAAAATGAAGAATGGGAGCACTTGGGCATTTGATATCTGGTTGCTGACCTTTTAAAAAGATGCCCCTCTCTGAGGCAAGGCCCAAACAATGCGCCCCCTGTTGTAAATCCAACTCGCACCTCGACACGGCTATGACGAATACTGGATGGAACCTGGATATTAATTGGACTGGCGGTCCTGCAGGACGCCCTTAATAGACTTACATATAGTTTTTCCATTTGTTAAATATAGTCACCCGACGGCTTGGTGGTTAGCATGTTCTCCTCTCAGTACTAGGGATTCCCGGTTCGAAACCCCATCTGGGTGGAGTTTCCATGTTCTCCCCGTTTCTGCATGGGTTTGCTCCGGGTTCTCCGGTTTCCTCCCACAGTCCAAAAACATGGATCAAGTAGATTGAATTCTCCAAATTGCCCCATATGGAGTGGGTTTGTGTGAGTGAGTGTGTGTCCAGCGATAGATTGGCGCCCTGTCCTGAGTGTATCTGCACAGCGCCCAAGACATTCTCCTTTGGATGGGCATGGGGAATGTCTGTGTGTGGGGTGGGGGTTAGGCGCTGGGCAGGTACACCCACATGACAGGATACCAATCACTCACACTATATAGGGGCAATTTAGATGATGACTATTACATCTGTCTATTATCTTCCATTTAATCTTACACTTGGGTCATGGGGGGGTGGGCTTTCCCCGTGCCAATGCAGGGGACAACTTTTGGAGCCTGGGCAATTACACAACACACTCTATATGGGGCAGTTTGGAGAATTCAATTGACCTTGATCCATGTTTTTGGACTGTGGGAGGAAACTGGAGAACCCAGAGGAAGCCCATGCGGACACAGGGAGAACATGGAAACTCCACCCAGATGGGGATTCGAACCGGAAATCCCTAGCGCTGAGAGGAGAACATGCTAACCACTAAGCCGTTAGGTGACTATATTTAACAAATGGAAAAACTCAGATTCGAATCCCAATCTGGGTGGAGTTTCCATGTTCTCCCTGTGTCCGTGTGGGTTTCCTCTGGGTTTTCCGGTTTCCTCCCACAGTCCAAAAACATGGATCAAGTCGATTGAATTCTCCAAATTGCCCCATATAGAGTGTGTCTGTGTGAGTGAGTGTGTGCCCAGCGATGGATTGGTGCCCTGTCCTGGGTGTATCTGCCCAGCGCTCGAAACGTTCTCCCCTGGATGGGCATGGGGAAACTCCCCACCCCCCATTAAAGGATAAAGCAGAATATAATGTATGGATAGTCACCCGATCTCAACACAATCTGAACATTAGTGTCCTACATTGTTGATGCTACCCGGCCACTTATGGAAGATAAGTCCCCCACTGAGCCTTGGTCCTCACAAGGTTTCTTCCTTAAAATAACAACATAACAGGGAGTTTTTTCTTGCCACTGTCGCTTCGGCATGCTCTTTGGGGGTTTAAAGGCTTTTAATTCTGTAAAGCTGCTTTGTAACAATGTACTATTGTAAAAAACGCTATATAAATAAATAACTTGAACGTGAACATTGGGAGTCACATAACTGATGCTACATCAACCCTCTGACGCTGTGTTCTCCGCAGGAACCTCGGGGAGCTGATTGACCGCTTCGTGGCCGATTTCCGAGCGCAGGGTCCCCCCAAACCGGGCACCGATGAAGGGGGGGCGGTGTTGCCCAGCTGTGCAGATCTCTTCGTGTACTACAAGAAGTGCATGGTCCAGTGCTCTCAGCTGAGCACCGGCGAGCCCATGATCGCCCTGACGACCATATTCCAGAAGTATCTGCGCGAGTATGCATGGAAGATCCTGTCTGGAAATCTGCCCAAGTAAGTGCAGTGGTGCAGCAGTGCATCAAGGCCCCTTTCCTCGTTTCACCACCCCCATCCCATCTGCTTTGATGTTCAGGGTTTTTTTTTTTTTCCCCTTTTTTTCCGCCT
The DNA here is from genome assembly GCA_019802435.1 of Corydoras maculifer. Lineage (NCBI taxonomy): Eukaryota > Metazoa > Chordata > Actinopteri > Siluriformes > Callichthyidae > Corydoras > Corydoras maculifer. The sequence continues at coordinate 37,234 of JAFMOD010000691.1, read as the reverse complement.
TCCTGCCTTGGCTGCCTTTGAATCCTCACCCTCACTGGAGCCATTATTGCCCCAATCGAGGCTTATGCCTTATGAAGAAAAGCATATTAAAGATTTTATACGTTCTGCTTCTAAAATATAAGAAGCAGTCAGCTCTTGGGTGGCTGGCGCTGTATTGTCTTTGGGAATCCGAGCTTAAAGGGCCTTTCTTTATAAAAGATGTGGTTTCTTCGGCTTCTTTAGGGTTTGCACAACAGGAAGAATGGTGGCTGGAGGCTTCTGTGCTTCTGTGCTTATGTCTCAGTCTGTGTGTTGCAGAACAAACAGTAACAGCGGAGGTCTGACCATCAGCAGTCTGCTGAAGGAAAAAGAGGGTTCCGAGGTGGCCAAGTTCACCGCAGAAGAGCTCTGTCTTATTTGTAGTATCCTCAGCACGGCCGAGTACTGCCTCGCTACCACACAACAGGTCATTATACGCACGTTTACGTATACGCTTTGTTCTTGTGGGGCAATTTCGAACAACGGTGTACTGTTTCGTCCACAGCTGGAGGAGAAGCTAAAGGAGAAGGTGGACAGGCCCCTCATGGAGAGAATCAATTTAACGTCTGAAATGGACACCTTCAGCACGTAACTGTCACATACATCAATATACAGCACGGTGCAAATGTTTTTAGGCTCCTGGTTGAAATTTATTTTTAAATACATTTATTATTTGGGGGCGGCATGGTGGCTTAGTGGTTAGCATGTTCTCCTCTCAGCGCTAGGGATTCCCGGTTTGAATCGTAATCTGGATGTTCTCCCAATTTCCGTGTGGGTTTCCTCTGGGTTCTCCGGTTTCGTCCCACAGTCCTAAAACGTGGATCAAGGTCAATTGAGTTCTCCAAATTGCCCCATGTAGAATGTGTGTGTGAGTGAGTGTGTGCCCAGAGATAGATTGGCACACTGTCCTGGGTGTATCTGCCCAGCTACTGAAACGTTCTCCCCTGGATGGGCATGGGAAACCCCCCCGCGACCCTAATAGAGGATAAAGCGGAAGATAATAGATGGAATATTATTTGGATTTAGATGATAACTATTTAGATGATAACTATTACATCTGTCTATTATATTCCATTTAATCTTACACTTGGGTCATGGGGGGGGTTCCCCATGCAGAGGACAACTTTTGGGCGCTGGGCAAATACACAACACACTATATGGGGCAATTTGAAGAATTTAATAGACTTGATCCATGTTTTTGGACTGTGGAATAAACCGGAGACCCCGAAGGAAACCCACACCGACATGGGGAGAACATGGAAACTCCACCCAGATTGGGATTCAAACCGGGAATCCCCAACGCTGAGAGGAGAACATGCTAACCACTAAGACACCGTTCCGTCCTAAAAAATAATCCAGTTTCCTGTAAGACTTGTACATCCTGTAACATCTCTTCTTATCCACTTTGTGTTGAAGTGTAATCTCCAACAGTATCCAGCTTTTGGTTCAAGACCTGGATGCTGCCTGCGACCCGGCGCTCACCGCCATGAGCAAGGTGGAGAACCTCCCTTCACTTAACTGTAACCGTTTCAGACGGCAGCTGCAGTAACTGCTTTGTGTCTGCGCTTTCGCGCTCTCGTGCTCTCGTGCAGATGTCATGGCAAAGTGTGGAGCATGTGGGTGACCAGAGCCCCTACGTGACCTCCGTCATCATGCACATCAAACAGAACGTGCCGATCATCAGAGACAACCTGGCTGCTACCCGTAAATACTTCACCCAGTTCTGCATCAAGTTCATCAAGTAAGTTTCCTCAGCAACTCTCGTGTGTGTGTGTGTGTGTGTGTGTGCGCGTGCGTGTGTGTGTGTGTGTGCATGTGTGTGTTTATTTTTCGAATAAACAGCTTAACTCGCCCAACCCTTTTCTTGATTGGTCTTGGTTTCAGCTCTTTTATCCCAAAGTTCATCAACCACCTCTTCCGATGTAAACCCATCAGCATGGTTGGAGCAGAGCAGGTAAATAAACAGCGGTGATTAGAAAACTCCCGCTCTGTCTGGAATCTTCTGTTGTTTTCTTATTAACGCACATCCATTCCGCTTTAATCGTTTAAATTCATTCATTCATTATATTCCGCTTTATCCTCTACTTGGGTCGCGTGGGGGGGGGGGGGGTTTCCCCATGCCCATGAAGGGGAGAACGTTTCGGGCGCTGGGAAGATACACCCAGGACAGGGTGCCAATCTATCGCTGGGCACACACTCACTCACACATACACACTCTATATGGGGCAATTTGGAGAACTCAATTGACTTGATCTATGTTTTTTGGACTGTGGGAGGAAACCGGAGAACCTGGAGGAAACCCACGCGGACACGGGAAGAACATGAAAACTCCACCCAGATTGGGATTCAAACCGGGAATCCCTAGCGATGAGAGGACCACTAAGCCACCGTGCCGCACACATTAAATTACACTGTTATCCATCCATCATCTTCCACTTTATCCTGTTTTAATATGGTTGCGGGGGGGTTCCCCATGCCCATCCAGGGGAGAACGTTTCGGGCGCTGGGCAGATACACCCAGGACGCCAATCTATCACTGGGCACACACTTTGGAGAATTCAATTTGGAGAATTCAATTGACCTTAATCCATGTTTTTGGACTGTGGGAGAAAAAAGGAGAACCCGGAGGAAACCCACACGGACACGGGGAGAACATGGAAACTCCACCCAGATGGGGATTCGAACTGGGAATCCCTAGTGCTGAGAGGAGAACATGCTAACCACTAAACCACCGTGTCACACACATTAAATTACACAGTTTTTATTTATTGTAAATAACGGTGTGTTTTTAAAAAACAGAAAAATCATTTGCATGGGGTTTGTGCTTCAGTATTAAGGAGTTGATGCTGATGCATATTGTTATTCGTTTATCTGAAGTCTTTTTGTCGTATCTGTGTAGCTTTTGCTGGATACACACTCCTTGAAGACCGTTTTGCTGGACCTGCCTTCAATTGGCTCTCAAGTTCTTCGTAAAGCCCCGGCGAGCTACACCAAGATAGTGGTCAAAGGCATGACGCGTGCAGAGATGATTCTGAAGGTAATGTAATTGTTGTGATGGTTTGAGAGTTTTGGTTGGAGGTTTGATTTCTTTTTAACGTGGGAAACTGTAAACTGTATGTGTGCGTGTAGATTTTTTTGAGTGTGTGCATGCTTTCTTTTGTTTGTGCGCGTGTTTGCTTGTCTGTGAGTGTGTTTGTGTGTGTGCATGTTTGTGTGTACGATTGTGCATGTGCATTTGTTTTGTCTGAGACTGTTTGTGTGCATGCAATTTTGTTTAATTGTTTGTCTGTATGATTATGTATTTTTGTTTATTTGTTTCTGTGTGTGTTTGTGTGTGTGCATTTTTGTTTATTTGTTTGTGTGTATTTGCTTGTCTGTGCATGTGTTTGTGTGTGCATTTTTATTTGTTGCTGTGTGTGTTTGTTTGTGTGTGCGTTTATGTTTGTTTATTTGTTTGTGTGTATTTGCTTGTCTGTGCATGTGTTTGTGTGTTTGTTTGTGTGTGCATTTTTGTTCATTTGTTTGTGTGTATTTGCTTGTCTGTTTGTTTGTGTGCAGGCATTTTTGTTTATTTGTTTCTGTGTGTGTTTGTGTGTGTGCATGTGTTTGTGTGTGTGTTTGTGTGTGTGCATTTTTGTTTATTTGTTTCTGTGTGTGTTTGTGTGTGTGCATGTT
>JAFMOD010000691.1:6275-16810 GCA_019802435.1 Corydoras maculifer | reverse complement strand
CTCACACATCGTTGGGTCGGTGAGGTGCGGGTTTTCGTTACTCTGAGGTCGGCATGGTGGGAAGACTAAACCTGCGGAGTGTGTGTGACGGGGACCTGGAGGACATGAATGAAAAAGCCGAGCGAGTCCTGGACAGTCCGGACTCCGGGTTCCCACCGAGTCCCAGCATGAGTCCGAGTCCGTGGATGAACGGAGAGAGGAGCAGAGAGTGTGAGGAGGACAGACGAGCTTCACCATCCTCATCATTATCATCCTCATCATCATCTGCTGCTGTAAGGAGCACTTTAAACTCAGCTTCTTAATTTTTAAATAACATTTTAGCACGTTGCGGTATGGTAGTTTAGTAGTTGGCATGTTCTCCTCTCAGCACTGGGGATTCCTGGTTCGAATCCCAATTTGGGTGGAGTTTCCATGTTCTCCCCGTGTCCGCGTGGGTTTCCTCCGGGTTCTCCGGTTTCCTCCCACAGTCCAAAAACATGGATCAAGTCAATTGAGTTCTCCAAATTGCCCCATATAGAGTGTGTTTGTTTCTGTGTGTGCCCAGCGATAGATTGGCACCCTGTCCTGGGCGTATCTGCCTAGCGCCCAAGACGGGAACACCCCCCCCCCCCCGCAACCCTAATAGAGGATAAAGCGGAAGATAATGAATGAATGAATTAATTTTAGTACGTTGCAGTATGGTAGTTTAGTAGTTAGCATGTTCTCCTCTCAGCACTAGGTATTCCTGGTTCGAATCCCAATCTGGGTGGAGTTTCCATGTTCTCCCCGTGTCCACTTGGGTTTCCTCCCACAGTCCATAAACATGGTCAATTGAATTCTCCAAATTGCCCATATAGAGTGTGTTTGTGTGAGTGAGTGTGTGCCCAGGGATAGATTGGCACCCTGTCCTGGGTGTATCTGCCCAGCGCCCAAGACGTTCTCCCCTTGATGGGCATGGGGAACCCCACCACGACCCTTATATAGGATAAAGCTGAAGATAATGAATGAATGAATGACTATCACTTTTAATTTTTTTGTGTTTTTTTTTTCCTGGACCTGGGCATTTTATGTACTGTTGATCCATTCATTCATTATCTTCCGCTTAATCCTATACTAGGGTCACGTTAGGGGTTCCTTATGCCTATCCAAATAAGAAAGTTTTTTTGGGCGCTGGGCAGATACACCCAGGACAGGACGCCTATCCATCGGTGGACACACACACACACACACACACTATATACTATATAGGGGTAATTTCGAACAGCCAATTTACCTTAAATCCATGTTTTTGGATGGTCGGAGGAAACCCATGCTGACACAGAGAACTGAAAACTCCACCCAGTTTGGGATTCAAACCTGGGTCAGCGCTAAGAGGCAGACGTGCTGACCACAAAAGAAATATAAAATATAAAAATAAGTGTACATATATTGGCTTTGAAATAGCATGCAGTGTGTATTGTGTGTATAATGTGTGCTGCGTGTTGTGCATCCAGTACAGTTGCATTGCTTGCACTTAGCATCTTGTTCAACCTCCACAGTCCCATTTTTGCAAGTTAAGAAAACCTTTAAACAGAATAAAAAAACATATAATCCTCTTCAAATAGTTGTTATTATTATAATGTGAACTAATTTGCTTATTTGAGAGTATTACCATATAATAATACCATAATACCATATAAGCTGTACGTGACTATGGCCACACAGCAGTTAATGTAAATGCTATATATATATATATATATATATATATATATATATATATATACCCACAATGATGAAGTAAAATATTTTACGTACTATACTCATTTATTATACATTTAACCCAGTTGTGCAGTGAAAAACACATATACACACTGAGTCAAGTGAGCACACGTGTCCAGAACAGTGGCCAGCCCTGTACACTGTACCCGGGAAACAATTGAGGTTAGGTGCCTTGCCCAAGGTCAGTTTAACAATAGTTCTTGGTGGGACCGGGAATTGATTTAGCGACTTTCAGTTTCCAGGCTGTTTCCTTAACCACAAGCTGTACGACCGCCCTATGAATTAATGGTATTTCCATATGAACAAAGGCTACTGGTAATAATATTGTGTAATAAAATGCCATCAGCTCTCTGTACTGGTTCAAAACCATAATGCTGCTGTTGTTCCAGGTTCCTCAGAAGCTGGTTAAATGTTTCCCTCAGTTACATCCCTTCTCGTATGGCGAAGGAATTGAACTTGATCCTCTGCCCCTTAAAGAAATAAGGTGATAAAATGAACTCGAATCTTGTATGACTTGCATTGTCATGGGATTTTTATGAGGCCTCAATTCTAATCTTTCGTCATCACAGATACACATCATCTGTGCGCTATGAGTCGGCTCGTCATTTCATCCAGGACGTGTCTTTGGAGCCCAAAGGCTTGATGTTGGAGTTGTGCAGCCAGACCATCATGGCTCTTTCAGAAAGTACATGGAGACGATTCAAGACCCAGCTGGATTTTCAGCCCCGTCAGCGGGTGCAGCGCTGCCAGAGCACCACCATCGTGTACCCTAAGCACGTCAGGACCCTGTACGCCACACAGCTCAGCTACGATGGACGGAAACTGGGCAAGCGATTCCTGTCCAGTGTCGAGCTGGAGGTGTCTGATTGTAGAGATATTCAGTGCTGAAGGACTATGGAAGAGTCCTGAAGTGTCTTGTCTATTGCGCCTCCTACTCCCCAAATAAGAACCAGTATCTAAACTACCCGAGTAGTTTAATTTGTTTAGCAGGTTTGTTTTAGATTGGCATTGACATTTTGAACTACTGCTCTGCTGCTGCCTTTGTAACACGCAGCATACAGTGACTGAAAGCTGCATCTTTGAGGCTTCTGCAGATGTCTGGTTAGTTTAGAGATTGGGCTCTGTGTTGTTGCTTTAACCCTCATATGAGATTTTATTGCTGGATGTGAAACGGAGGATGTGAAGATGTATTGAGAACGAGAAATAGTTAACAGTTAGGCTTTTGGGTTTTAGACAGTTGGACTTCTCTACAGCTTATTCACTGATGACTACCTTCAGATGACACTGACCTCACATGTGTGTGCTCTGTGTGAGCATTCAGCTGTAGATGGTTCTCCTTAAAATGAGGTGGTGTTGAATTTTTTCACGGTTTTAATGACAGGACTTTGTTAGTTGGAATGTTGGAAGCATCGAAGTCCAGGAGATTCTCGCTGTCTGTTGCTGTACAATGACGTTTTTAGTTTTTTATTAGCATTATATTCATATGCAGGTTTTATTCGTGATACACAAAGTGAATCCTATTGCTTCATTGGAACATTTTATGAATGAATGAGAGCACAGGGCAGGGTATGTGAGTGGATTATAGAAAGTGCTGGTTACAGTTATATATCTGTTCACGTCGGTGTGTAATTATAAAAATGCCTTTTAGAGCAGATTTATTTAGAACCTTCAAAATGGCATCTTTTCCAGACACCACCGCTTCAGTCATGCTGTAATGAAATAAAGTTTCTTGGATATAATACGTTTTTTTTTTTTTTTCGCAGACTAATAAATATCAACTGTCTTTTAAAGTAAGTTTTGATCTATTTAATAAACAGCTGTTAGTCAGATCTGTAGTGATGTTAATGCCAGGAAACATACCCCACTGTCTAAGCGCTCTAAACCCTCTGCTTATATACTCAGTTTATTTATTTATATAGAGATTTTAATATAGCACATTGTCTCAAAGCAGCTTTACAGTGTTTTAAACCTTAACCCTGACATGACAATGGGGAGGAAAATCTCATTATATTTTTATTGGCTTAAAGGAAGAACTCTGTGAGGACCAAGGTCGAGTGAGGGACACATCAGCATTGAGTGGTCGTGCAGTGTGACCAGGCAGAACACAATAGTGATAAACAAACTATGTGGGTGGGTGGCATGGTGGCACATCCGCCTCTCGGCGCTGAGGATCCAGGGAGGAATACCGATGTAGGTGGAGTGTTCATGTTCTCCCCGTGTCCACATGAGTTTTCTCACACAGTCCAAAAACATTCATTCAAGGTGAATTGGCTGCTCTAAATTGCCCTATATATATATATATATATATATATATATATATATATATATATATATATATATATGGTGTGTGAGTAAGTGCACCGACGATAGATTGGTGACCTGTCCTGACCTGACCCATAACGTCCCGTGGATGAGTATGGGGACCCCAAACCCCCCTCCCTCCTATGCATGCTGAGATGAGATGCTGTCTGTCCATTATGTTCTGCCTTATCCTTTACCAGGGTCATGGTGGGGGCTTTCCCATGCCTATCCAAGGGAGAACATTTTAGGCTTTAGGCGCTGGGCAGATACACCCAGGACAGGGCGCCGATCTATCACTGGGTACACACTCACTCACTCACACACACAGATACACACTATATTGGAGTATTTAAGAGCAGCCAATTCACCTTGAATCCATGTTTTTGGACGGTGAGAGGTAACCGGAAGAAACTAATGTGGATATAGGGAAAATATGGAAACTCCACCCAGATCGAGATTCGAACCTGGATCCCCAGCGCTGAGAGGGAGGCATGCTAACCACTAAGCCACTGGGCAGCCCGACATGAGAAACCATATGTGTATGGCATGTTTACACAAAAAACAATGACTTAATTCAGGTAATTTATTAAATTATGTTAAAATTCCTGTGAAAATCAAAACGGTTACAGATCAGGATCCGAACCTGGACCCCCAGCTCTGGGCGATGCCCTTTACATAGTTTTATTAACCATAATGTGTATGCAGTGAGCTCTGTGTAAATACAGTGCGCCAAGTTTTTCCTGTGGTTGCTTAACACCATCTAGAGTTTAAACCTGGTACTGTCAGTACATATAAATGAGACACGTTAGTACATTGAGAAGTACTATGTGATTTTGTAGACTAGATATTATATGGTCTAATTCTAGGAAGAACCCAGTCATTTAGTGTGTCTCCTGTTGGTTCTCTGTTCTTTACAGGTATCATTTGGGTGGTGGATTGTTTATGTGTAGTTCTGCAGTGACACTGATGTGGTGAGGGGGTTTAGTGCAGCATTGCTGCACTGAGTGCACCTCAGTGACACTGCTGGGATAGGAATAATGCACCAACCAAATAACCCCTGCTCTGTGGTGGTACTATTGGGGTTCCTGACCATTAGAACAGAGTAAAGAGGACGTACACAGTATGTACTGTAGAACACACACAGATAGAGCGGCATGGTGGCTTAGTGGTTAGCACGTTCTCCTCTCAGCACTAGGGATTCCCGGTTCAAATCCCCATCTGGGTGGAGTTTCCATGTTCTCCCTGTGTCTGTGTGGGTTTCCTTCGGGTTCTCCGGTTTCCTCCCACAGTCCAAAAACATGGATTAATTCAATTGAGTTCTCCAAATTGCCCCATGTGGACTGTGTTTGTGTGCATGTCTGTGTGTGTGAGTGTGTTCCCAGCGATAGATTGGCGCCCTGTCCTGGGTGTATCTGCCCAGTGCCCGAAACATTGTCTCCTATATGGGCATGGGGAACACCCCCCTCCCCCCGCGACCCTAATATATAGGATAAAGTGGAAGATAATGAATGAATGAAAAATGAATATATGTATATATATATATATATATATATATATATATATATATATATATATATATACATATATCCATCCATTATCTTTCGCTTTATCCTATACTAGAAACATGGGGGGGGTCCATGCCCATCAAGGGGAGAACGTTTCGGGCACTGGGCAGATACACCCGGGACAGGGCGCCAATCTATCGCTGGGCACACACTTACTCACACAGACACACACTCTATATGGGGCAATTTGGAGACTTCAGTTGACCTTGGTCCATGGTTTCTGGACTGTGGGAGGAAACCGGAACCCGGAGGAAACCCACGCATCTTTCCGCCTCACAACATGCCTTGTTCTCTGACGTCACCTTACACAATGGTGCAGCATGGAAATGACACAGGACGTAGTGACGTAATATGCAAAACAGGTATTCAGGGCGTTCTTTGTTGGGGGCGTGTTTTCAACGAGACAAGTCTGGACAAGATTCCCAACAGAACACATGAGGCGGTCAGTGGTTATTGTGATGTTATTTAAACATGTTCCACGTACATATTTAAGCAACAAATCTATAATGGCGTAAACGTGATGTGACGTCGGCGGCAGCGCGGCTGTAGTTTATTGTTGTGTCACGTGATTACGAACATGGACGCAGATGAAGACTGGGGTGATTTAAGCGACTCCGAGCTCCTCAGTATCGAGCTTCCTCAAGGTAAATATCGCCTGTCATTGTCTTTAATTTAACTGGATTCACGTAGTTTACTCCCCCTGTGACGTGAATTCAACAATTACACAAATATGAACGAATTTCCCAATAAATATGATCATGTTTAATGAGGTTAAAGGTTGAGTCACATGGTTGATTTTACCTGCACTAGCACAACATTATGTTATTGTTATTATTATTATTATTATTATTATTATTATTATGCACTAACATTTACTATTTATGTTTGTTTTGGCATCACACAGAAATGTATGATGGGGCATCCTTTAGTAGGGTCAAGGGGGGGGAGGGGTTCCCCCATGCCCATCCAGGGGAGAAAGTTTCAGGCGCTGGGCAGATACACCCAGGACAGGGCACCAATCTATCGCTGGGCACATACTCACTCACACAGACACACACACAAACACACTCTATATGGGGCAATTTGGAGAATTCAAATTTGAAGAGTTTTTGGATTGTGGGAGGAAACCGGAGAACCCGGAGGAACTCTAATGCTGAGAGGAGAACGTGCTAACAACTAAGCCATTGTGCTGCCCCATGATGGGGCATATATATGCAAAATTTATTTAAGTAGTTTTTATCCTCATTGCCTTCCACTTAATCTTATAGCAGGGACTAGGGAGGAAGGGGGTGGGGTTGATGGTGGGAGAAGTCTCCATGAACATCCAGGGGACACGTTTCGGGCGCTTTGCAGATACACCCGGGACAGGGCGACAATATTGCTAGGCAAACACTCACACAGACACACTATATAGGGGCAATTTAGAGAAGCCAATTCATCTTGAATCCCAAGTTTTTTGGACTGTGTGAGGAAACCCACACGGAGACAGAGAGGACATGCAGCTTCCATCCAGATCGAGAGTTGCACCTGGATCCCCAGCGGCGGAAATGCTGACCACTTTACATTTACATTTGGTCATTTAGTAGATCCTTGTATCCAAAGCGACTTACAAGGTGAACACACATAATCACAACATCCCTGGAGCAATGAGGGTCTTGCTCAAGGACCCACATTGGTAACTTCAGTGGACCTGGGATTTGAACCCTCAACCTTCAGATTAATAGCCCAACACCCTGACCACTGAGCCTCCACTCTCTTAATACCTCCATGCCGTCCAATTTTGGCCATTTAAATTATAATACATTATAACTTAAGTCTAGTGCATTCCTGTGACTCCTGAGTCTTATTGAAATGCCATGATATACATATCTTCATTACAGTACCTTAAAAAGAATTTAGATTTTTCCCATAAAGACTGAATGAATAAATATTTCAGAGGCTCCTGCCACATCAACCAGAAATCAAAGTGGCCCAAGTGAAGATGTTCAGCCTACAGTCTCTCCTTCCATCGGTGTTTTACACCAGAGGTAAGTCAGAGAAATGTACAAGAATTAAATCTAGTTTGCATGCTGATTTGTTTGTATTGGTTTGTCTTTCTAATAGACTACAATCAGTAGACATTCAATAAGAAAATAAATTATTAAAGATCTTTTAAGTATAATGTGAACATACAGTGAGAAAGAGACAAAGCCAGTAGAACTGTGTGCTGCCCATACTCGGACAACTGCCACCTCACATATACACTGCACCTTGCACTTTACTCACAGCACCCATAGACTCTTACTCTCACTGTGTCTATAGCTCCATACCTTTCTTATATTTTATATTTTAATTTTTATATTGTAAGTGTATTGTAATTTTTTCCTTTCCTTTGTAAATATGACTTTTTTGCACAGTTGTGGGTACTTTCTCAGTAGTTTTTCACTCACCAGTGCCCCAGTACTAGGTGATGTGACAGTAAAAATCCTTGAATCCTTGAAATTGAATTAAACTGTACATGTGTTAATCAGGGGCGGCACGGTGGCTTAGTGGTTAGCATGTTCTCCTCTCAGCTCTAGGGATTCCAGGTTCAAATCCCCATTTGGGTGGAGTTTCCATGTTCTCCCTGTGTCTGTGTGGGTTTCCTCCGGGTTCTCTGGTTTCCCCCCACAGTCCAAAAACATGGATCAAGTCAATTGAGTTCTCCAAATTGTGTTCTCCAGAGTGTGTGTGTGTGTGAGTGAGTGTGTATCCAGCGATGGATTGGTGCCCTGTCCTGGGTGTATCTGCCCAGTGCCCGAGACGTTCTCCCCTGGATGGGCATGGGGACCCCCCCCCCCCCCGCGCGCGCGCGACCCTAATAGAGGATGAAGCAGAAGATAATGGATGGATGCGATGTGTTAATGTTGATATTTTATACCCCTGTTACTTGCACCTTGTTTGGACCACATCTGATCCAACTAATCAATTCATTACCATTCCAGAAAAGTGTTCCAGAAAAGTAAATTAAATATCCAGGGCAGGTGACGCTCTAGAACCAAGATTGTTTAACACTGGCTTTATCCGAAAAATGTCTACAGACTACTACAGGCAAAAGCTCTAGAATTGAACTGATATTTTATTTATAATTCACAAGTCTTCAGCAGGATGATGTAAAATGAGAAACTAAACATAACTGCTACAAGGGGAGAGCAGGACTGTGTTTAAAACCACCTACTGCATAGTAATCCAAAACTGTATGTGGGAACACAGTTCCCAGTTCTAGTATGTCCGGATATGCAGTATATACTATATACAGTTATATACAGTTAGACAGAATATACTATATACAGTTAGACAGAAATGTTTTTTATACCTGATATTAAGAAATAATGAGGAATCTCAATCCTGGCAGCAAAATCCCTCCACTGCACTTTTCTAAGAAACACCTGAGTGTCAGCTTGCTGTCTAAGCAGACCTGGTGTGAGGTGAAGGTCATGTACGAATTTCTACATCCAGAAATCAATCAAGAAGACAAGCAGCGAACTGAGGTGCAGATGGGGGCAAGCATTCATCTAGCAAGAGGTATAAATGAACAGCAGCGTTCTGCACCTCATTTCTTTTATCCTCATATTCCTGCACTTTGTTTTTGGGTGTTATTTTAAATATGTTTCTGTCCACACAGAATTGGAGGTGCATGAAGTTGTACCTATCACGATTAAAAGCCGTGAGGATTCTGTGGCTGTTAATATAATCAACATGTTACACATGATCCCGATGTTAGAGACAGGTATGTTGAACATATGAATCTCCTACAGATATGTTAGATAAGCTAGGATCAGACTGCTGAACTGATCTTGGTGAGTTTAGATCCCGGTACAGGTTTTTTGGTAGGACTGGCTGTTAAAATGTCAAGAAAACTTTTTGGGTTTCTTAAAGTCAGTTGCCATGTTATAATGTTACTGTAAAGCAGTGACGACCATCAGGACCTTCAAAGCCTACTCTGTTGGTCATCACAGACTGATGTTACTTCCATTTTTTCCATGAATACTTAAAATAAAATTTAAATTAAATAATCCCAAAGGATCTGTCCGCTTCCTTTCATAGAATTTTCCCTGGTTGCATCCATTATCTCCCGCTTTATCCTTTAGTAGGGTGGCCGTGGGGTTCCCCATGCCCATCCAGGGGAGAACATTTCGGGCGCTGGGCAGATACACCCAGGACAGGGTGCCAATCTATGACTGGGCACACACTCACTCATACAGACACACTCTATATGGGGCAATTTGGAGAATTCAATTGACTTGATCCATGTTTTTGGATTGTGGGAGGAAACCGGAGAACCCAGAGGAAACCCACGCAGACACGGGGAGAACATGGAAACTCCACCCAGATGGGGATTGGAACCGGGAATCCCTAGCGCTGAGAGGCAAACGTGCTAACCACTAAGCCACCATGCTGTTCTGCTTTCAGACTTGTCTCTTATTAAAGCATTTAACCAATCATATTTTAGCATCACTTGTTGCCAGGGTTAAATAATTTGCCTAAGGGCACTTATTAAAATAAGTGTTAATCAAACTGTTACTTCAACCAATCAGATTTAGAGCTGGCAACACCAAGGGTCTTGAACAGGCATATGTTAAGTCAGTGTATTCAAGCCATCTGATTGGATAGTCACAAAATTTACCTCTTCGGTTGAAGATTTCAGCGAATTCATTCATTCATTATCTTCCGCTTTATCCTCTATTAGGGTTGCAGTGGGGTTCCCCATGCCCATCCAGGGGAGAACGTCTCGGGCGCTGGGCAGATACACCCAGGACAGGACGCCAACCTATCGCTGGGCACACACTCACTCACACAGACACACTCTATATGGGGCAATTTGGAGAACTTAATTGACTTGATCCATGTTTTTGGACTGTGGGAGGAAACCGGAGAACCCGGAGGAAACCCACGCAGACACGGGGAGAACAT
>JAFMOD010000690.1:53851-65560 GCA_019802435.1 Corydoras maculifer | reverse complement strand
GATTAAATTAGCTGTGGGTCAGTGAGGTCACATTCCTCTCGTGTTCTAACAGGCAGCTGTTCCACATCACGCGCTCGTACTTCAGCGTGGTTCTGCTGGACGAGCTGGGTGGAGACCGCGAGCGCTTCATCCACGCCGTCGGCGCCGACGAGCTCTACACGTACCTGGACGACTTCCTGCTGACCGAGGACGAGCGAGACAGGCTGCAGCAGAACAAGGAACTGTGTGACTGAACCCGCGCCGGGGCGCGTCACATGACCACAACCTCACCCCCCCCCCCCAACCTCAGAGGTGGCAACAGGCAAAGCTGTGCTTTGTAATGATCTGTAATTAATGTTCTCTTCGTTTTCACGCCTTACATACACAATTAGATCGTTCTAACGTAAACGTCTATCACGTCCTACGTAAAAACGTCACAGAAGCAAGAGTCTAAACAGACAGCGAAACAAGCCCGACTCGTGATGCTACCACCGCCAGGTTTCACAGATTAAGATTTCACAGATTGGCTTTTATTTTGAGCATCAGCGCCTCAAACAAAGGTCCCACCTCATGCCTGTAGGGGGCTTCCTCGCTGTTCTTGAGTACGCTCTTCTTCATTAACATAGTCTTCCACTTGGATGGCTTTCTGGACGCCTTAATACACATTTAGAACGTTCTAACGTAAAAGTCCATTATGTAATATAAATATATCAAATAAAAAAAGGCGGCACGGTGGCTTAGTGGTTAGCACGTTTGCCTCTCAGCGCTAGGGATTCCCGGTTCGAATCCCCATCTGGGTGGAGTTTTCATGTTCTCCCCGTGTCTGTGTGGGTTTCCTCCAGGTTCTGCGGTTTCCTACCACAGTTCAAAAACATGGATCAATTCAATTGAGGTTTCCAAATTGCCCCATATAGAGTGTGAGTGACTGTGTGCCCAGCGATGGATTGGCGCCCTGTCCTGGGTCTATGCCCAGCGCCCGAGACGTTCTCCCCTGGATGGGCATGGGGAACCCCACCGCAACCCTAATAGAGGATAAAGCGGGAGAAGATGAATGAATGAATGAATGAATGAATCAAATAAAAATAATAATGGAACCGAACATGACGGCCTGGAGTTACCTCAGACACCGGAGTTACCTCAGACGAAGAGTTGTTAATGTTAACGAGGCTGGAAAATGTCACAGAAGCATCGCCAGAGTCTAAACAAACTGAGAAACAAGCCCGACTCATGATGCTACCACCGCCATGTTTCACAGAATAAATCAAGGAACAGTAAACCTGTGGTGGGACACGTCACATGACCACAACCCCCCCCCCCCACACACACACACACACCCCCAACGTCAAAACAAACCTCAGAGAGGCCGCGACGGGCAAAGCTGTGCTTTGTAATGATCTGTAATTAATGTTCTCTTCGTTTTCACGCCTTAAATACACAATTATATTGTTCTAACGTAAACGTCCATCACGTAATATATAAATCTATCAAATAAAAAATAATAACGGAACAGAACATGACGGCCTGGAGTTACCTCAGATGAAGAGTCGTTAATGTTAACGAGGCTGGAAAACGTCACAGAAGCATCGCAAGAGTCTAAACAGACAGCGAAACAAGCCCGACTCATGATGCTACCATCATGGGACCTTTGATTAGCTTTTATTTTGAGCATCAGCGCCTTGAGTACGCTCTTCTTCATGACCATAGTCTTCCACTTGGATGACTTTCTGGACGCCTTAATACACATTTAGAACGTTCTAACATAAAAGTCCATCACGTAATATATAAATATATGAAATAAAAATAATAACGAAACCGAACATGACGGCCTGGAGTTACCTCAGACGCCGGGCTTATCTCAGACACCGGGGTTACCTCAGACGAAGAGTTGTTAATGTTAACGAGGCTGGAAAACGTTACAGAAGCATCGCAAGAGTCTAAACAAACTGAGAAACAAGCCCGACTCATGATGCTACCACCGCCATGTCTCACAGATTAAATCAAGGAACAGTGTGACTAAACCCATAGCGGGGCGAGTTACATGACCACGACCTCCCCCCCCACCAACCTCAAAACAAACCTGAGAGGCCGCAACGAGTAAAATCTGTGCTTTATAATGATCTGTAATTAATGTTCTCTTCGTTTTCACGCCTTAAATACACATTTAGAACGTTCTCGGAACTGAACATGACGGGCTGGAGTTACCTCAGATGAAGAGTCGTTGATGTTAACGAGGCTGGAAAACATCACGAAAGCATCGCAAGAGTCGGAACAGACCGACAAATAAGCCCGACTCATGATGCTACCACCGCCATGTTTCACAAATTAAATCAGGCTTTTATTTTGAGCATCAGCGCCTAGAAAAAAGGTTCCACCTCATGCCTGTTGGGGGCTTCCTCGCTGTTCGTGTGTACGGTGGTGGCAGCATCGTGACTTGGGCTTGTTTTGTCAGGCTGTTCTGACTCGTGAGATGGTTTTGTAAGAATGTGATTGTAATAAGACAGCAATCTTCTGCTTTACAAGTGTAGGGATAGTCTCCAGTGACCCCCCCCCTCCTTTTTTTCTGAGGGAATCGAACCTAAATACCCAGTGCTGAGCACCCTCACTCACACACACACTCTCTATATGGGGCAATTTGGAGCATTAAATTGACCTTGATCCATGTTTTTGGACTGTGGGAGAAAACCGGAGAACCCGGAGGAAACCCATGTGGACATGCAGAGAACATGGAACCTCCACCCCAGATTGGGATTTGAACCTGTATACCCAGCGCTGAGCACACTCACTCACACACACACACTCTATATGGGGCAATTTGGAGCGTTCAAGTCACCCTCAATCCATGTTTTTGGACTGTGGGAGGAAACCGGAGAACCCAGAGGAAACCCATGCGGACACGTGGAGAACATAGAAACCACCCACAATAGGATTCAAACCTGGATCCCCAGCGCTGAGAGGAGAACATGCCAATCACTAAGCCACCATGATTGTGATAAGACAGTAATCTTCTGCCTTAGGAGTGTCGGGATAGGTTCCAGCGCTTTGTGTTCGGCGTTTATTTCCATCGTAGACATGACGAGCGGGACGTTACACTAAACTCCACGTACAACTGTAAAATATTTCATTTATTAAATCCTTCATTGTTTTTAACATTAAAATAAAAATCACACAGAACGTGACGGAACGTTAAAAACCTCGGCGCATGGCTTCGTCCCGCGTCTCGATTTCATAAATAAAACAAAGTCTTAAAAGTGGCGACATATAAATATAAAACTTAGCACGTCGGATAAAATCGTCGTGGCAACGGTTGCCGCTACTTCCCCGTTCCCATGGAGGAGCGGAGCAGCAGGGTGCCCTCTGCCCAGGCATCGGGGTACTGCATCATCTTCTGCCACAGACTGGCCTCGTCCGCCGTCGACTCCGCCTCCTGCCCCCCTGCCTTCATCCTCCCTGCAAACACCCACCAAGCGCGCCCCCATGAGGTTAACATGTGCATTCATTTGCATGTTCTTCATGCCTGAACTCCCAGACAGGATGCTGAGGTGACCCTACTGATGAAACATCCATCCATCCATCCATCATCTTCCGCTTTATCCGCTACTTGGGTCACTGGACACACACACACACTCTATATGGGGCAATTTGGAGAATTCAAGTGACCTTGAATCCATGTTTTTGGACTGTGGGAGGACCGTAGAACCTGGAGGAAACCCACACGGACACGGGGAGAACATGGAACCTCCACTCAAATTGGGATTTAAATTGGCTTTGATTGGTGATTGGCATGTTTTCTCAGCGCTAGGAATTCCCGGTTCGAATCCCAATCTGGGTGGAATTTGCATGTTCTCCCTGTGTCCATGTGGGTTTCCTCCGGGTTCTCCGGTTTTCTTCCACAGTCCAAAAACATGGATTAAGGTCAATTGAATTCTCCAAATTGCCCCATATAGAGTGTGTCTGTGTGAGTGAGTGTGTCAGTGATAGATTGCCCCTGTCCTGAGTGTATCTGCCCAGCGCCCAAAATCTGCCCCCCCCTTGCGACCCTAGTAGAGGATAAAGCAGAAGATAATGGATGGATGGAATTAATTTAGTAAATTAAATGAAGCAGACCGCTTGACATAAAATATATAGGTAAGTTGTTTCCATTAGAGGGCGCCAAAGTGGATCATTACTGTTCTTCTGACCTCCTCCACTCCCAATGAGAACCACAGCATCTCCATCACCGCTATCTCCAGCGCCCTCTGCTGCAAGTTTTGGACCGTTACCGTAAACGTGATGGCGATCTACTCACCCGCCCCCAGGCTCAGACGGACCCCCCCCAAGAAGTCGTTGCTGGAAAGGGCGTCTCGGTCCCAGACCGTCAGCTCCAGACTCATGACCTTTAGCTGCTCCAGACTCACGCCGATGTAGACGAAGGTGTGGTCGTAGTGAGGGTTCACGCTCTTCTTCACCACCGGAGTCTTCCTCTTGGACGACTTGGCGGTGGACGGCAGCAGGTACCTGAGAACCGAAGGTCATTAGAACCGATCTGCAAACCGTCTCTGAAGAAACATCTCTCAAGTTCTGAACCCTTTAACGAAGGAGTCGGCCGTTCCTCCGGGTTTAGCGGCGCAGAGGTTCCGGGCTTCCTTGATCAGAACGTGCAGCTCGCCTCCGTCCTCGCTGTCGCTCTTCTTACCTAAGGACACGAAATCCAACATGGTCAAAAGTCTGAGGACACCTCACAAACCACCGGTTCTACGGTTCATCTACGGCAGGTCTAAACACCTCCATCGTTTGGGATGTCAGGCACAGATGGAGGTCAAGGTCTGCCTGGTGATCAGCATCCCAACTCATCTCAAAGTGTCAGAGATCTGTTTATTGGCGTGATTACCATTTATGTTGACGACACTATTGTTATTGTATTTTAATTATTTTACCGTATTTGTCTCCCTTCCCTCTCCCGCAACTTTCAAGCTATCGACACAATTTTTGGAGGACACGTCTGCCTCATTGTTCGGATGAGGAGTTGTGAACAGTTAAGGAATCGGTCAAAGCGTTCCTGAGATATTCCCATTTTTCCGATCCAAAATTCCCCATTCACTTTGCATTGCGGTGATGTTCGCGCTTTCGTAACTCGGACAATTTTCGTGCTACGGAAACGAAATTTTCTGGAGTCGGATATGGCTGGAGCCCGAACAGGCTTGTAAAATCGCAGCGTAATCGCACTCTGCCCTCACTCCTGATCTCACTTAAAATTTGGCTTAGTTCATTTCTTATGGAAAAAATTTGACGTAACTCGGACAATTTTTTGAGCTACTAACACGAAACTCACGCCGTTCCGAGTGATCTGCATAGACACACCCACCACCTGAAACTACGGACACATGGCCACGCCCATTTTTGATCACATTAAATGACAGTATTTTTAATAGTTTGTGATATCAATGACATTCCAATTCTAAACTGCGATGTGAGCATTTGGCCATGCCCACTTTTTTACCTCATTACCTCATGTATTGCTTTGATGTATGTATGTATGCACTGTGTCTCCTACGGCCACGTCACAAATCACACTCACACCGTCTTCAGGAGAGGCATCTTTCTAAATGTCCATCTATTATCTTCTGCTTTATCCTCTACTAGGGTTGCTCCAATCTATCACTGGACACACACTCACTCACACACATACTCTATATGGGGCAATTTGGAAAATTCAATTGATCTTGATCCATATTTTCGGACTGTGGGAGGAAACCGGAGAACCCGGAGGAACCCCATTGCCCCCCTGTCCTAGGTGTGTTCCGAAACGTTCTCCCCTGGATGGAAATGGGGAATCCCCTCCTCCCCGCAACCCTAGTAGAGGATAAAATGGAGCTGATGGATGGATGATCGCCACAGATATTTAGACCAGAAAACGTGACGGAGGTCATTTTTGATTTATGGAGAACTCTTCCCCCCCCCCTTCCCGATACCATATATGGGCGTAACCCATACGTGCCGTTCTGGAGTCCTCACCTCGTCCTTTCTCGGGAGTTTGCTTCGTCCCCGTGACGTACTTGATGGAGACGCTCAGCTCACCCTTGTATTGACTGAAGGGAGAGAGCGCCGCGGCGTTAGTGTCCTGACGAGGAGGAACGTTAGAGTTAGACCACGAGAACGCGGGACAACCAATCGGCATCCACCATCGGCAGCACCCTCCCTCACACCTTGCCCCTCAGAGCAGCGCACTGCTCGTGACCCGAGTCCAGGTCCTGACAGTCCAGCGGCACCTCCACCTCCCCGAGGAAGACGTTGCGTCCGAAGCGGTCGTGATGCCAGACGGAGAGCTGCAGCGTCCGCGACATCAGCTGCGAGCGGCCGATGGAGTACTGCGACACAGGACGGACGGGTCAGAACCGCACAGCGGCGTCCACGATGGACGGGTCAGAACCTCACAGCGGCATCCACGCCCGCCTACCTTCAGGGTCTGATCGAAGCGGGGGCTGGTGGTGCCGCTTCTGCTGGACGTCTTCCTCTTGCTCTGACGTGACCGGTCGGGAAGGAGGTACGTCTTCACATATCTGTGGAAGTGATGGAGGGTTAGCGCTCCCTGATGGGCGTGGCCTATTTCAGCAGGATCACGTTCTTGACACTAAACTCCACCTCCAACTTACAGGAGGTAAAATTTCTGAGGGGTAACATCTTGGTGGCGGATACCTCAGCACACCTTCAGGGGTCTAGTGGAGTCTTAAGGGCTGCGGAGTGACAGATGGTTAGTGCTCCCTGGTGGGCGTGGCCTATTTCAGGAGGATCACGCTCCTGATACTAAACTCCACCTCCAACTTACAGGAGGTTAAATATCTGAGGGTAACATCTTGGTGGCAGATACCACAGCACACCTTTAGGGGTCTAGTGGAGTTTTGAGGACTTTATGGCAGAAAACGAGACCCATGTGATTTTAGGAAGGTGTTATAATGTTACAGCTGGTTTGTGATTGGTCCAGAGTACAAACATATTTGCAGGTTGTTACGGTGACGATGCACCAATCACAAACCGGCATCCTCAAAGCAGCTCGTCTGGCATCTATGGGATGTGCTCCACCTCTAACATACAGGAGGTGAAGGATCTGAGGGGTAACATCTTGGTGGCAGATACCACAGCACCCCTTCAGGGGTCTAGTGGAGTCTTAAGGCATGAGGGCTGTTTTCTATTTTGGTAGAAAAATGAGGAAGGTGGTTATGATGTTATAGCTGGTTGTTGTGATTGGTGCATTGTCACCATAACAACCTACATATATGTTTGTACTCCGGACCAATCACAAACCGGCATCCTCAGGGCAGCTCGTCTGGCACCAATAGCGTCTCTGGGACGAGCTCCACCTCCAACTTACAGGAGGTGAAGGATCTGAGGGTAACATCTTGGTGGCAGATACCACAGCACCCCTTCAGGGGTCTAGTGGAGTCTTAAGGCATCAGGTCTGTTTTATATATATTATATCGTTACTCGCACCTACAGCTTCCACCTACTATGTAGTATGCGATTCTGAACGCAGCCGACATCCACATAAACGCAAATAAGTTGCTGTGATCTGATTGGCTGATTGGATAGCACATAATATGCAGGTGAACCTAAAAAAAATGCAGAAAAAAGTAAATTAGTGTTTTTCTGACATCAGATCATGTGACGGAGCAGAAAACCCAGATACACAACTGCGCAAGTAAACATGCAGCTCAGCCAATCAGAGGCCCTTATTGTGAAATTCTGTTTTTAGAACCGGGTGGCACGGTGGCTTAGTGGTTTAGCATGTTCTACTCTGAGTGCTAGGGATTCTCGGTTCGAATCCCAATCTGGATGAAGTTTGCATCTTCCCCCCGTGTCCGCGTGGGTTTCCACCCACAGTCCAAAAACATGGATCAAGGTCAATTGAATTCTCCAAATTGCCCCATATAGAGTGTGTCTGTGTGAGTGTGTGTGTCCACTGCCCCCACTGTCCTGGGTGTATCTGCCCAGCGCCCGAAACGTTCTCCCCTGGATGGGCATGGAAACCACCCCCCCCCCCGACCCTAGTAGAGGGAAGCAGAATATAATGGATGGATGTTTTCCACGCCGACCCACGCTCTCGTACGGTTGTGCTGCCGGAACTTACGGGTTGCACCTCTTCTTGGCGGCGTCGGCGTACGACAGGTCGCGGCACCCCCTCACGAGCACCGCCAGCCTCTGCGCGGCGTCGTCGTAACGGAGCGTGAACAGGATGTCCCCACTCACGTCCACCACGTCGTAGTCCCCCGCCTCACTGTACACGCTCACCATGCTACCCAGAGTGCTCTGCAACGGCCAATCACAGAGCGTCAGATTCCCACACTCGCACGAGGAGGTATGTGGAGGTCGTGAGGTACGAGGGGGTCATACCCGCGAATCGGTCCGCGCGCTCGCCGCCATCGTCTGCATGTGAATGTTCACCAAGTTATCGATGTCCTCCTCCTCCTCATCTTCATCCTGCAGCACCGCCGTCATGACAATATATCGTTAACGCAGTCCACCACCTGACAGTCCCCCCTCCCCCCATCAACTTTAGTGAGGGAGCTCATTACTATAATTATTATTATCATCATTATTATAATGATAATCATCATTATTATTATTATTAACTCACGACGTTGAGACCGGGAACCGATTTGCTTCGGTCTCCCAAAGTTGCCGCAGCGTCCGTTTCCCCGCAGTGCAGGTCCGTCACCGACTTCGTAAAATCTAAAGCAATTAAATTAAATCAATTAAACCCACAGCAACCCAATTATTCTGCATTTATATAGCGATCTTTTAAAAAAACTAAAAAACTTTGTGAATTTTTTTAAAGGCAGAGGATCTAGGGTGGCACGGTGGCCTAGTGGTTTAGCATGTTCTCCTCACAACACCAGGGATTCCCGGTTCGAATCCCAATCTAAGTGGAGTTTCCATGTTCTCCCCGTGTCCGTGTGGGTTTCCTCCGGATTCTCCGGTTTCCTTCCACAGTCTAAAAACCTGGATCAACCACTAAGCCACCCCGTATTGTTTTCCATTTTTGTTTCTTTTTTGCTAGTCAGCTTCAAAGGAGTTAAAATTATTAAAGACGCTTTGATCCTCAGTAAGAGCGGCACGGTGGCTTAATGTTCTCCTCTCAGCGCTAGGGATTCCCGGTTCGAATGCAAATCTGGGTGGAGTTTGCATGTTCTCCCCGTGTCCACGTGGGTTTCCTCCGGGTTCTCCGGTTTCCTCCCACAGTCCAAAAACATGGAACATGGTCAATTGAATTCTCCAAATTGCCCCATATAGAGTGTGTGTGTGTGTGTGTGCCCAGCGATAGATTGCCCCCCTGTCCTGGGTGTATCTGCCCAGCGCCCGAAATGTTCTCCCCTGGATGGACATGGGCATGTTTAAAATATCAAGATAACAGGGAGTTTTGTCTTGCCGCTGTCTCTTTGTCTCGCTCTTTGGGGTTTAAAGGCTTTATAACTTATAAAGCTGCAGATAACATGAATCGGAATCCCAACACTCACCTGAAAGCTTGTGGACCTTCCTCACACTCTTCTTGAAGAGTCCGTCGGCGTCCTTCAGCGACTCGTTACACACGTTGATGTGATGGATCAGAGACGACTAAAAAAAGAAAAACAACTCAACCATACCCTACACTTACCAAGAACCTCACCAGGAACTCAGTACCAGTACTGGGTGGAATCGGGTTACGGGAACTGGGTTACGACGGCCTCTGTGCCGCTGATTCAGCAATTCGGCCCTGTGTAGTTCCTGGAACCTTTATTTCAGCCCCAAATGTGATGCTCTTTAGTGTCATACAGTTCTACATCTCAGTGCTGCGATGTGATTGGTTGGTGGGATTAATGCATAAATAATTAGTTGGAACCATAAACCTGAAAAAATGCTTCCAGGACACCAGGTTAGTTCGTGTAGTAAGGTGCAGCACATTTCCAAAATCTAAAAAGTTTGGGGAAGGCCGCAGAGTGGTCATCATATATAATCCTTACTATAAGACTGCTCAGGTGGTGGATGTGAGGTGTGGAGGGTGGAGGTGTTCACATACTTCTGGCTGCAGAACGTACACAGAGATCAGAGGAACTCACAGTTTCCACTCCGGTGCTGGACGCAGAGGAACTGTGGCTTTTGGCGGAACCCTTCGGCAGGTCGGACGCCGTGGACTCGGCTGGACTGGACCCCCCGACCTCCACCGCTGGCCTGTGGAGAACTCAGAACATCAGAACGCAGAACTCACTCGACCCAGGAGTCGGTTAAAGGGGAAGCGGAACCTCTGAACGGCTGCGGCGCTGCGCTGGGACTCCGTGTCTCCACGGCTGCTGAGACTGAGCCGGTCCACCGCGTCTGCGTGGCTGCGCTGCACAGGGTCGCTGGACGAGCTGGGGGCGCAACACGGAACACACACACAGAGATACGTCAGTCTCCTCGACGTGGACGGTTCGTGGATGGCAGAGGAACCTTTCCTGATTCCTGAAAGATCTAATGTGCAGTGAAACGGGATCTAATGGAGGTCCATCCTCCACCTGAAAGAAAGAACTGTCTGCACAGACGCCGCCCTGCTGGAGAACGTCGGCGTGACGGGAGAGGGAACTTATTATTTACAGATCATTAATCTGGAGGAACAAGGAAGTTAGACACAGGAAAGTGCAGGACACACACACACACAAATACACACGCTATCCAAACACACACACAGGCATGCACACAAATCACACACACACACAAAAGAACATACACACAGGCATGCACACACACACTATACTAACACACACACACACACACACACACACACACACACACACTATACGAACAAGTGCACACACACAGGCATGCACACAAAACACACACACACGTGCGCACACACACAAAAGAACATACACACAGGCAGGCATGCACGCACACACACACACACTATCCTAACACACATAGGCACACGCAAGCACACACACACACTATACGAACACACACTTAGGCACACACACAAACTATACGAAGAAGTGCACACACACAGACATGCACAAACACTCTATCTGAACACACATACTATATGAACACACATACAAACATGCACATACACACTATACAAACACACATGTACACAGGCATGCACACAATATACAAACACACACTCGGACACACACAATATACGAACACACACTCGGACACACACACACACACACACACAAACTATACAAACAAGTGCACACACAGACCATGCACACACACATGCACAAACACACTATCCGGACTGACACACACACACTATACGAAGACACATATAAACATGCACACACGCACACACACACACACGTATACAAATATACACATACACACAAATAAAATATGCACATACACAGGCATGCATGAATACACTGTCCGAACACACACACACAGGCATGCATACACACTATACGAACACACAAACAAACATGCATGTACACAGGCACTCGCGCACACACACACATATACACACACAAATAAAACATGCTCATACATAGGCATGCACGCACACACTATACGAACACACATACAAGCATGCATGTACACAGGCACTCGCGCACACACACACGTATACACACACACACACACAAATAAAACATGCTCATACATAGGCATGCACGCACACACTATACGAACACACATACAAACATGCACACACACTATACAAACACACGTACACAGGCACGCACACACACACACACGTATACAAATATACACATACACACAAATAAAATATGCACATACACAGGC
>JAFMOD010000690.1:33608-46597 GCA_019802435.1 Corydoras maculifer | reverse complement strand
CACACACACACACACAGACACCCCACCTCCATCAGTGACACCCCCCCACCACATTCCATCTCCATCAGTGACTCCCACACACACACACACACAGACACGTGTCCTCACTTGACGCGCTGTTCCTCCAGCTGTCTCAGAACCCGGTCGCGCTGCAGAACCTCCAGGATCAGCTCCCGCTCGGACTCCGTCAGGAAGGACACGTTGATGCTCTCCATCTCCGACCCCCCCGTTCGTCTGTCCGTCAGCCGCAAATCTTTAGAGCCTGCTGTCAACAACACGGCGCCAATGTCAATGTCCCCCAGCAGCGTTCCAGCAGGCTGAGTGTTTACACCTCTGTTCAAACAGAACCGAGAACCCAGTTCAGAAACGGGTGTGGTTTGGTAGCTTCTACATGAACAACAGCAGGTTAAGAAACTTTAAACAGATTATAATTATTAACACACATTTACATACAAACAAATACACACCACACACACATGCGCAATCACAAACAAAGACACAAACACACACACATAAAGACACACACAAACACACACGCGCAAATGCTAAATCACATATACAAACAAATACAAAGACACTACATAAAATGCATAAACATGTGCAAATCACACACAAACAACACACACAAAAGCAAAAACACACATGCACAAATACAAAGACACACAAATGCACAGACACAAGCACATAAACATATAAAGACACACACACCCCACACAAAAGCAAAAAAAAAAAAAAAAAAAATGCACAAATTCTAAGACAGGTGGCACGGTGGTTTAGCACGTTCGCCTAGGTTTGAATCCCTATCTGGGTGGAGTTTGCATGTTCTCCCCGTGTCCGTGTGGGTTTCCTCCAGGTTCTCCGGTTTCCTCCCACAGTCCAAAAACATAGATCAAGTCAATTGAATTCTCCAAATTGCCCCATATAGTGTGTGTATGTGAGTGTGTGTGTGTCCAGTGATAGATTGCCACCCTGTCCTGGGTGTATCTGCCCAGCGCCTGAAACGTTCTCCCCTGGATGGGCATGGGGAAACCCCCCGAGCAACCCTAACAGAGGATAAAGCGGAAGATAATGGATGGATGGATTAACGTTTCTCAGTTGGGGATGTTCTGACCTGAACGTTGAGTTTACTGAGAACTAAATCAGGAAAACGTCAGCAGCTTCTCAGGGACAGAAGGTCCAGGAGCCTGAGAACCAGCAGGACAGTCCTGGGGGACAGCGTGGGACCGCTGAGGGACAGGAGAAAGGGTCGGGACGGGGAACAGGAAAGCAAACATGATGAATCAGCAGCGTTCCACCCTGAAAGGACACAGAGCTGCGGGTGGAGTTGAGGTTTATTTAAGCGTGCGGTTCTGAGGGAGTTAATCATCACCCGCTAAGCGAAGCGTCCCGCCGCGAGAACACGACGCCGAAGACGCCGCGAGAACAGAAACTGGTTTGCAATGAATATCCAGCAGCGGCGCCGGCGCTCTCTCCCACTCACATTGTTTACACATCAGAAAAGAAATGTGAGAACAGAAATTACAGCCATTATAGTCCTGACAACTGGAACTAAAGGTGAGGAGGAACTACAGAGGCCAAGAAGAGCTCCCACGGGTCCTTAGATGGACCATGGTTCTATAAAGGAGAACCTAAACCTAAGAACTTAAATCTGATTAAAAAATAAAGTTTTATACATTTAAAGGTTGGCACGACAAAAAGAATAAAGTTCCTGGTGGCACAACAAAGAGAATATGGTTCCTGGTTCCATGACATAAAGAGAACACAGTTCCTGGTGCCACAAAATAAAGAGAACACAGTTCCTGGTTGCACAGCATAAAGAGAATAAGGTTCCTGGTTGCACAGCATAAAGAGAATAAGGNGAACTTAAATCTGATTAAAAAATAAAGTTTTATACATTTAAAGGTTGGCACGACAAAAAGAATAAAGTTCCTGGTGGCACAACAAAGAGAATATGGTTCCTGGTTCCATGACATAAAGAGAACACAGTTCCTGGTGCCACAAAATAAAGAGAACACAGTTCCTGGTTGCACAGCATAAAGAGAATAAGGTTCCTGGTTGCACAGCATAAAGAGAATAAGGTTCCTGGTTGCACAGCATATGGAGAATGAGGTTCCTGACTGCACAACATAAGGAGAATATGGTTCCTGGTTCCACGACAAAGAAAATAAGGTTCCTGGAGCCACAAAATGAAGAGAACACGGTTCTTGGTTGCACAGAATAAAAAGAACACGGTTTCTGGAGGCACAGCATAAAGAGAATACGGTTCCTGGTGCCACAAAATGAAGAGAACACAGTTCCTGGTTGCACAGCATAAAGAGAATAAGGTTCCTGGTTGCATAGCATATGGAGAATGAGGTTCCTGGCTGCACAGCATATGGAGAATGAGGTTCCTGGCTGCACAACATAAAGAGAATATGGTTCCTGGAGCCACAAAATGAAGAGAATACAGTTCCTGGTTGCACAGAATAAAGAGAACAGGGTTCCTGGTTGCACAGCATAAAGAGAATATGGTTCCTGGTGGCACAAAATGAAGAGAATACAGTTCCTGGTTGCACAGTATAAAGAAAATAAGGTTCCTGGTTGCACCACATAAAGAGACTAAGGTTCCTGGTGGCACAGCATAAAGAGAATACGGTTCCTGGTGGCACANAATGGTTCCTGGTTTTACAAAATGAAAGAAATATGGTTCCTGGTTTTACAGAATAAAGCGAATACGGTTCCTGATTCCTCAAAATTAAGAAAATATGGTTCCTAATTTTACAAAATGAAGAGAATGGGAACACAATTTTCTGTAAATTATTAAATTTCATAAGTTTTCTGGATCTATTTATATATTATTATTGTTGCTAATATTATTTTTGATGTTATTATTATATTTGTATTGTATTAGTACATACAGATAAACTGTAATGTTTTTTAAACGTTGTCCTAGAACTGCCGCTGAACGGGAACCATCAGGACGCAAACCAGAACCTTCCATCCACCTTCCAGCTGCTCATGGTGGAACCAAACCTCACGTAAAAGAACGTAAACGTGTCTGAGACGCAACAGAGTGCCGATAAAGAATCGGGGTTCGGATCGCAGAGTTAGTGGAACTCACCGGGTTCGGCTTGGTTGGCGTCGGGTTCCGAACACCGGATGTGAAGCAGCGCTGGAGAACCCTGAGGTCTGAGTGAGCAGAAGGTGGAGACAGATCAGATCAGAGGAGATCCGAACCGAACCGTTCAGATGTTCAGTCCGCCTCCGATCAGAACGCAGCAGCTGTTCTTCACTCCTCCACGAACCGAGTCTCCACCTCTGCTGAGGTTCCTAATCATTCCATCAGTAAACGAGGAGGAGGAGCTCAAGAACTCTCGAGGTGGAACCACAGAGACTCACCCAGATCCTGTTCATGGTTCCACCTCCTCCTGTAGATCATTCTCCATTCAGCCTGTGCTTTCTCAGCTTGCTTCCTCGTTCTCCATCGTTTCAGCGCCACTGAACATCAAGACTTCCACTTTGTAGTTCTACAAGAACCATCTGTAGTCCATCTGTTTCCTGTTCCTCACCTTAAACATCCATCCATCCATTATCTCCCGCTTTATCCTCTACTAGGGTTACAGGAGGGGGGTTCCCCATGCCCATCCAGGGGAGAACGTTTCGGACGCTGGGCAGATACACCCAGGACAGTGGGGCAATCTATCACTGGACACTCACACACAGACACTCTATATGGGGCAATTTGGAGAATTCAGTTGACCTTGAGCCATGTTTTTGGACTTTGGGAGGAAACCGGAGAACCCGGAGGAAACCCACGCAGACACAGAGAGAACATGTAAACTCCACCCAGATTGGGATTCGAACCGGGAACCCCTAGTGCTGAGAGAACATGCCAACCACTAAACCACCGTGCTGCCCCCCTTAACATCCATCCATCCATTATCTTCTGCTTTATCCTCTATTAGGGTTGCAGGGAGGGGGGTTCCCCATGCCCATCCAGGGGAGAACGTTTCGGGCGCTGGGCAGATACACCCAGGACAGTGGGGCAATCTATCACTGGACCCTCACACACAGTCACTCTATATGGGGCAATTTTGAGAATTCAATTGACCTTGATCCATGTTTTTGCACTGTGGGAGGAAACCGGAGAACCCGGAGGAAACCCACGCGGACACGGGGAGAACATGCAAACTCCACCCAGATTGGGATTCGAACCGGGAATCCCTAGTGCTGAGAGGAGAACATGCCAAACCACTAAGCCACCATGCCACCCCACCTGTTATCTGAGATGTTCTGTTGCTGCACAGGTGTGTTCTACATCCTCTGATCCTCTTTCAGTCATCACAGGATGCTGCACGTTCTTCATTGATGGATTATTCTCAGCGCCACCGTGTCACACCACCACCACATCCACATGACTGACTTCACAACCTAAACAATACTGATCTTAAACAATACTGTGTCAGTCCTAAATCTGATTGGCTGAGCCGTGTGTCCAGCCATGACATCATAGACAATAACACACACCCCTGAACGTTTCACATTAGTATCAATGCGTGAAATACAATACATTATTTTAAATCGCAAAAAAGCGGCATGGCGGCATAGTGGTTGGCATGTTCTCATCCCAGTGCTGGGGATCCAGATTTAATTCTAGGTGGAGTTTCCATGTTCTTCCCGTGTCCACGTGGGTTTCCTCTGGGTTCTCCAGTTTCCTCCCACAGTCCAAAAACATGTATCAAGATCAATTGAATTCTCCAAATTGCCCCATATAGAGTGTGTTTGTGTGTGTGAGTAAGTGTGTGCCCAGTAATGGATTGCCCCCCTGTCCTAGGTGTATCTGCCCAGCGCCCCAAACATTCTCCCCTGGATGGGCATGGGGAACCCCCCCACGTGGGTAGCACATTCTCCTCTCAGCACTCGGGATTCCTGGCTCGAATCCCAATCTGGGTGGAGTTTCCATGTTCTCCCCGTGTCAGCGTGGGTTTCCTCCGGGTTCTCCGGTTTCCTCCCACAGTCCAAAAACATGGATCAAGGTCAATTGAACTCTCCAAATTGCCCCATATAGTGTGTGTGTGTGTGTGTGAGTGAGTGTGTGTTCAGTGATAGATTGGCATCCTATATTGGTGACCCTAATAGAGGATAAAGTGGAAGATAATGGATGGATGTATTTAAATTAAATGTGAGGTATAAGATCATAAACGATGTTGTCATGTTGTGGATTTACAGCATGTTGGGGGCAACTTAGAGCATTCAATTTACCTTGAATCCATGTTTTTGGACTGTGGATGGAAACTGGACAACCCGGAAACTGGAAAACTCCACCCAAATTGGGATTCCAACCTAGATCCCCAGCCATGAGAGGAGAACATGCTTCAGGCTTAGTGGTTATCATGTTCTCCACTCAGCACTGGGGATCCCGTGTTTGCATGTGTCCACCCGGGTTCCTCCCACAGTCCAAAAATATGGATTCAAGGTAAACTGAATGCTCTAAATTGCCCCATGTAGAGTGTGTGAACATATTTTTAAATGATTTATAGCATCACATACAGGATGGAAATACGTCACCTTTAACATTTAAAATACATTGAGTTGTTTTTGTTAATGATTTTAATTAAATGTGAGATATAAGATCATAAACGACGTCGTCAGAGGATCGTCAGGTTCGAGGGCCGCTTCTGTTCTCTGATTGGTCATTTGAAGAGCGCTCCACCAATGAGACGCCGAGCTCAGCCGGAGTGGGCGGTGCTGCGGATTTAAATTCGCTCTGTCGGGCTGTTGGTTCTTTATTAAGATCTCAGTTGTTCTGCTGAGGAACACGAGCTTCTAATCTGTCATTCACATCAACTGTTCTTATCTTTTATTTCCGCTGCCTCCATTAAACTGCACCAACTGCTCTGTCTGAACTAAATAACCTTTCTTTAACGCTTACGTTCTTCTATTTTTAACTCTGACAGTAGATTTTAATCTTCTTTGTGGCTTTTAAAGCGGTTTCTTTTAAACTTATATTCATCTACTGTAATCCGTTATAAATAAAGGTTGCCATGACTACTATAATCGCTCATAATCAAAGGTTGCCAGGCATACAGCTATCCCTCATTTACAAAGAATGCCATGAGGACCAAAAAGCCCCAATAAACAAAGGTTGCCATGACTACTACAACCCTCGTAAACAAAAATTGAAATGCAGATATAATGCCTCATAAACAAAGTTTGCCATGACCACTATAATCCCTCATAAACAAAGGTTGCCAGGGCTACGATAATCCTTCATAAACAAAGTTTGCCATGACCACTATAGTACTTCATACATATAGTACTTCATAGGGCTAAACCACTAAGCCACCGAGCTCCTATTAAAATTTCTAAATGTTAAATGAAAATGTTTTCCAATTTAAAGACGAGGGTTCCTGTGAAGATTTGAATGATTATAAACCAGACTACACTGGACTGACTGACATTACCTAATGAGGACAAAATTATGAGGTTATAATTTCTCTGGTGGAGTTTGAGGAAAGTTTGGCCAAAACCCATATAACACAAATGATTAATGTTATAACCTTTTTGCAGCATTGTTATGTTTTTTTTTTTTTACAATTTAATCGTTAAGTTATTGCAGTAAAGTCAGGAGTTAATGATTGGCGTTAAACCGACTGATGGAGGCTGACAACTCAAATAGATTTTAATGAATGTCACCACTGGGGGCAGACGCGAGCAGCTTCGGAAGCGCCCCCAGTGCGCATGTCCAAACGGTCGCGCGGGTCGGGGCGTCGTTTGAATCCGCCGGCGGAGTTTCTGTTCGCGGCTCCGTGAAGATGTCCGGCCCGTCAGAGCGCTCCGGGGCCCGAGGCCCTCACCGTCACGACTCGGCCCCCTCCAGCGGAGCCGCCGCCGCCAACAGGAGCCTACGAGTGGCCGAGAACGTGAGGCGAAAAGGCGGGAGAGAGCCGCTGCAGGACGCGCTGTGTTACCTCCGCGACGGTGAGCTCTGAGGCGAACATGCCAACGATTATTCCGCATCCTACATCCTGTGTTTCATTAATAACCTCATTAATAATCTAATATTAAAGTACAACCGTCGCTTTAGGGTGCATTTGTCTTAGTCGTGAGGTTAATAATAACCACGGAGTTCAACAACGACAACACCCACCATTGTTACAACAGTTTAGGGAAGGCCGTGACAGGCGACTGTGCACAGTGACGCAACAGGAACCTAAACTGACTCACAGTGACCTGGATCTCCACCCAACACCCATAAATTTGGGATAAATTAATTTATTGTCTTCCGCTTAATCCTCTACTATACTTGAGGGGGGTGGGGGGAGTTGCTGGGGAGGGACGTAGGGGGACGTGTCAGGTGGGGGCAATGTTTCAGGCACTGGGTAGATACACCCAGGACTGGACACCTATCTATCGCTGGACACATACACACTCTACATGGGGCAATTTAGAGCATTCATTTTACCTTGAATCCACGTTTTTGGACTGTGGGAGGAAGCTGTGAACCCAGAGGAAACCCACGTGGACATGAGGAGAACATGCAAACTCCACCCAAATTGGGATTCGAACATGGATCGAACATGTCAAAGCTTCAGTGGTGGTTTATTCAATATTCTACATCTGTATTTAATTAATAACATCATTAATAATCTAATATAAAAGTGCAGCCATCACTTTAGGGTTTGTTTGTCTTAGTCGTGAGGTTAATAATACCACAGAGTTCAATAACGACAACATCCACTATTGTTACAACAGTTTAGGGAAGGCCATGGCAGACAACTGTGACGCAGCAGAAACCTGACTGACTCACAGTGACCCAGATCTCCACTATCTAACACCTTTAAAATAAATTCATATATTGTCTTCTGCTTAATCCTTCTACTAGAGTTGGGGGGGGGGGGCGCGTTGCTGGGGAGGGACGTGGGGGGACGTTTCAGGTGGGGGCAATGTTTCAGGCACTGGGCAGATACACCCAGGACAGGACACCTACCCAGGACAGGACCACTGGGCACACATATATACACACACTCTACATGGGGCAATTTAGAGCATTCAGTTTACCTTGAATCCATGTTTTTGGACTGTGGGAGGAAGCTGCAAACCCAGAGGAAACCTATGCGCACATAAGCAGAACATGCAAACTCCATCCAAATTGGGATTCAAACCTGGATCCCCAGCTCTGAAAGCGAACATGCCAAAGCTACGGCGCTTACTCACACAGACACATACACACTCTATAAGGGGCGTACATTCATCCATTATCTCCTGCTTTATCCTCTATTAGGGTCATGGGGGTGTTCCCCATGCCCATCCAAGGGAGAACGTTTCGGGCGCTGGGCAGATACACCCAGGACAGGACACCAATCTATCACTGGACACACACACACACACACTCCATAAGGGGCAATTTGGAGAACTCAATTGGCTGCGGACACGGGGAGAACATGAAAACTCCACCCAGATTGAGATTCAAACCCGGAATCCCTAGTGCTGAGAGGAGAACGTGCTAAACACTAAGCCACCTTGCCGCCCTCTATATGGGGCGATTTAGAGCATTCAGTTTACCTTGAATCCATGTATTTGGACTGTGGGAGGAAACTGGTAAACCCGGAGGAAACCCACACGGACATGGGGAGAACATAGAAACTCCACCCAGATTGGGATTCGAACCTGGATCCCAAGCGCTGAGAGGAGAACATGCTAAACCACTATGCCACCGTGCCATCTGAAGTTTATTAATTTTGGGTGGAGTTTGCATGTTCTCCCCGTGTCCGCGTGGGTTTCCTCCGGGTTCTCCGGTTTCCTCCCACGGTCCAAAAACATGGATCAAGGTCAATT
The DNA here is from genome assembly GCA_019802435.1 of Corydoras maculifer. Lineage (NCBI taxonomy): Eukaryota > Metazoa > Chordata > Actinopteri > Siluriformes > Callichthyidae > Corydoras > Corydoras maculifer. Next base: position 37,780 of record JAFMOD010000690.1, on the reverse strand, counting down.
GAATTCTCCAAATTGTTCCATATAGAGTGTGTCCGTGTGAGTGAGTGTGTGTTCAGTGATAGATTGACCCCTTGTCCTGGGTGTATCTGCCCAGCGCCCGAAACGTTCTCCCTGGATGGGCATGGGGACCACCCATTACCAAAATAAATAAACTTCAGGTGGCACGGTGGTGTAGTGGTTGGCATGTTCTCCTCTCTGCGCTGGGGATCCAGGTTCAAATCTAGATCTGGGTGGAGTTTGCATGTTCTCCCCGTGTCCGCGTGAGTTTCCTCCCACAGTCCACATAGTTTCAAGGTGAATTGGATGATTTAAACTGTCCCTATCTTAATTGTCCCTATGTTTATTGAGTGAGTATACTCAGTGATGGATTGGCACTCTGTCCTAGTTGTATCTGCCCAGCGCCCTAAACGTTCTCCCCCACCTGGGCATCGGGGACCCCCCCTCCCCCCACCCTAGAAGGGTATTAGTCAAAAAATAATGTATAAATAAACTGCATAACACTGTGGAACGGCCTCTCAGGACCCACTGGAGTGATGTCATCATTTTCAGAGGGGGTGGAGGGTTTAGGGTGGTCGTCCTGATGCCGTCCCTGCCTTCTCAATGTCATCGTTCCTCCCTGTTCATTTGTCTCCACAGTACAAGAGGGTACCGTGGTTCGAGGTAATGACAACCTGGAGCAGAACCTGGTCGTGGTGGAAGCGGTCGCTCTCAGCAGAGGGCTGCCCCCGGAGGCCATCACCTCCATGCTGGACCTGGCGCTGAGCCTCCGTGCAGGTACCAGCGCCGCTAAACCAGTCTGGGATCCATGTGGCGGGAGCTTATTACCGAATTTAATGATGTTCTCACCATGTTTATGGTTCCTGTAAAAGATACGTGATTATTTGATATTTTATTTAACTTGGTTTAATGCAGCTGATATAAAATGATGTTTTAAAGCCGGTCGCACCGTCGGCGATGACCGGTCCTAAAGCTGGACGTTGATGTCGATGTGACCACGTTGTGATGTCATAACATCTCCAAACCTGCAGCTCTGCTGGGGTGTCCCGGTCTGCAGGGGTCAGTATGGATCCAAAGTGTTCCGGTGGTGAACCGGTGACAGGGTCATGGGGGTGCGAGGCTGACCGATCACATGGGGAGTGAAGGCTGGAGCGTGTAGTCCAATCCAACAGATAAGCTCCTGTAGATCAGACTGCTGAAGAAGTCCATGCTGGTTCTGGTAGAAAGGTCTCAGATCCACATATGGAGCCGCAGAGCAGTCGGGGTTCCCATGCGGACCCCCTGTTCGGCGCTAAGAGCACTAACAATGAACTGGAGCATGGAGCTGGAAGAAGGTGCTGACTCAGCGTTTTTTCTCCATCATGTGGACAGTCAGATGGAGGTGCGTCACTCACCTGGAGGACACACAGTACCAGGATGCACTATGGGAAGGTGGTGTGGTGCTCTGGAGAAGGTTCTGCTGGGAACCCTTGTGTCCTGCATCCATGTGGAGGTTTCTCTGACTCCACCCCCTGAGTATTGTTCCAGACCATGTTCACCCTTTCATGGAAACAGTATCCCTGATGGGCGTGGTCTCTTTCAGCAGGACAATGCTACTGACACAAATGGTTCCAGAGGGTTCCAGGTGAACCGCACCCAGTTTGAGGTGTTGACTCCGACGCCAAAATCTCAATCCAGTCCAGCATCTATGGGACGTGCTGGATGAACACATCTGATCCATGGAACATCTTGGTGACAGATACCACAGAACACCTTCAGGGGTCAGGGGTTCAGTATGTGTGTATGTTTAATTTGTTATGTAGGCGGTGACTGATCTGAGAACTGTATCCTTTTTTAGGGAGTGCAGCCTGCACTCGGATCCTGAAGTTCTTAATTCCGTCCTCTGCGGTTCCTCAGGACGGCGTCCTGCGCGGCGTGTCGTGGCTCTGTGTGGGGAAAATCCCGCAGGCGGCTCAGGTATCACTCCGTTTCTGCGATGTGTGAAAGGTGGAGGTGGAGGGTTTCATGTGTTGGCTTGCCCGGATACTTTGGGCTGAGATTTGTCATGTTCTCTTCCAGCTCCTGTTCCTTCGCTGGATTCTCACCATGTTTGACCTGATCGAGCGTAAGGATGACCTGCGCGCTGTCTACGGCCTGATCTTCAGCTTCGTGAACGACGAGAACCTGGTGGGTTTCCTTCCCATCTCAGATCCCGTCTGACTCGGACCCGGCCACGCCCTCTGATCCTATCTGACTCTCTTTATTACAGTGTCCCTTCATCTGTCACCTCCTGTACCTCTTAACCATGAAGGAGCACGGTAAGGCCTAGCAGAACCTAGAACCCGTCCATGGACCCAACTCCCGACCTCCTGTCTGTTCTTACTGTTTGTTCTGGTTCCGATCCACAGTCCAGCCGTACAGAGTCCGGAAGCTGCTGGAGATCCAGAACCGAATGGTGACCGCTCGTCGTTTACCTTCGTCATTAAAGTTCAAGGCGTGTGTCCTGTGAAGAGCGTTGCTGATGTCACTTCCTCTCTTGCAGGGCAGACAGCCTTTCCTCATGCAGCTGCTCGCGCTGTATAAGGTCTTCCGTCCGGATCTGGTCGCTCTGTCCGTGCCGTCCAGGCTGAAGGTCAGATCTTTATCGCTCTTTATCGCACACACTCACTCACACAGACACACTCTATATGGGGCAATTTGGAGAACTCAATTGACTTTGATCCATGTTTTTGGACTGTGGGAGGAAACCGGAGAACCCGGAGGAAACCCATACGTACACGGGGAGAACATGGAAACTCCACCCAGATGGACATTCGAACCGGGAATCCCTAGAACTGAGAGGAGAACATGCTAAACACTAAGCCACCGTGCTGCCGAGACTGAGATTAGATTATTAAATATTGTATTTCTGTTAAAGTCTGTGACCTCTCTGATGGTGTAACGGTTCACGTTCGGTTCTCTTTGTGTAAATGTTCTGGTTGTTTTTGTTTCAGGCGGGATTTAAAAACTACAACTCTACGTGGAAAACGTCTCTGAGCGCCGTGCAGAAGAAGAACAGGGCGGAGCTAATGTCTGACCTCAGCATCAGTCTGGAGGTTAGAGAGAGGTCCACAGCAAAGAAGAGAGTAAGTCATCATCATCTGAGGCTAAGTGAGACTGTACCAGCGGTGTGTGGGTTGTGCCCGCGGTGCGTGGTGATGGTTGTGGTGGTGTAGGTGTGTTAGTGATATAATGGTGTATGTTGTGGAGTGATGGTGGTGTGTGTTGTGGTGATGGTGGTTTGTGTGGTGGTAATTTGTTGTGGGTTGTAGTGGTGATGGTGGCTTGTGTTGTGGTGTGTTACTTTGTGTGGTGTGTGTTGTCATGATGGTGGTTTGTGTTGTGGTGGTGTGTTAGTGGTGGTTTGTGTCATACTAGTGTGCATTGTTGTGGTGGTGTGTGTTAGTGGTGGGATGTGTTGTGGTATGTTACTTTGTGTGGTGTGTGTGGTGGTGGTTTGTTGTGGAGTGGTGGTGTGTGTTGTTGTGATGGTGGTTTGTGTCGTGCTGGTGTGTGTTGTTGTGGTGGAGTTGTTACTGGTGGGATGTGTTGTGGTGTGTGATGGTGTGTTACTTTGTTGTGGTGTGTGTGGTAGTGGTGATGGTGTTAGTGGTGGTTGGTGGTTTGTTGTGGAGTGATGGTGGTGTGTGTTTTTGTTGTGGTGTGAGTGGGGGTGTGTTTTGGTGGTGTGTGTTGTTTTGGTGTGTGTTGTTTTGGTGGTGTGTGTTGGTGTTAGTGGTGTGGTGTGTGTTGTTGTAGTTGGGGTGTGTTTTGGTGGTGTGTGTTGTGGTGTGCTGCTGGGATTTTAAGGAGAATCTTTCGACCAAATTAATACCCAACTCGTCAGTGCAGTGCAGAGAATGATCCACCACCCAAATACAAAGCAGAAATCAGTGATCATCCTAAATTCTAATTTCTGAAATCCTGATTTTACAGAAGCTCTGTCACCTGGAGGTTCCGAGTCTGAGCTCCGCCCTCGAGAATGAGTCCAACAGGAAAGTGTTCCGTCTGCAAGAACTTCAGACCTTCAGCCAACTGCTGCAGAACATCCACAACATAGAGGTACCACACACACACACACACACTGCTGTAGAACATCCACAACATAGAGGTACCACACACGCACACACTGCTGCAGAACATCCACAACATAGAGG
>JAFMOD010000689.1:328787-356708 GCA_019802435.1 Corydoras maculifer | reverse complement strand
GGGGGCTGAATAATTTTGCACATCGCACTTTTCAGTTTTTTATTTGTAAAAAAATTGTTGATTCATGTATAACTTTCATTCCACTTCACAATTGTATACCACTTTGTGTTGGTCTTTCACATTAAATTCCAGTGAAATATATTTATGTTTGTGGTTGTAATGTGACAAAATATGGCAAAGTTCAAGGGGTATGAATACTTTTGCAACCCACTGTATATATATATATATATAATAAAGAGGGCAACACGGTGGCTTGGTGGTTAGCACATTTGCCTCTCCAGCTCTAGGGATTCCATGTTCTCCCCATGTCTGCGTGGGTTTCCTACGGGTTCTCTGGTTTCCTCCCACAGTCCAAAAACATGGATCAAGTCAATTGAGTTCTTCAAATTGCCCCATATAGAGTGTGTCTGTGTGAGTGAGTGTGTGCCCAGCGATAGATTGGCATCCTGTCCTGGGAGTATCTGCCCAGCGCCCGAAACGTTCTCCCCTGGATGGGCATGGGGCATAGGGCCCCTCCCCCCGCAACCCTAATAGACGATAAAGCGGAAGATATTGGATGGATGGATATAATAAAGAACACATTATAACCTTTACAACTCTATATCTACATTTGCATACCCTGTGCATGTATGTATACATCATACCCATCAACAGCGGAGGTATTCATACATATAAAACATACAATCGTTTGTATACAATACTGCAGAATACTCCACTATGCGTCACAATGGCCTCTGCATGCAGTATGATAATAAGCATTAACAGACAATGTTACCACAGTTAACATTGATCGATGTGCGCATGTCGGAAAGAGAACTTTAATAATGTCCCACCTGTCAGTCAGCCCCTCACACTTACACACACACACAACAGATATGTTTAGTAAAAACAAAACGCATTTCTATTCCTGATATCAATGATTAAAACGTTGTTTGTTGGGTGTTATGATCATAACTTATCATAACTGCCTGACAACGGTGATTACCTGCCGCGGAGCGTTACCTGTTGATTTTTGGACCAATCAGACCAGAGTTTTTCAGAGGGGCGGGGCAGCGCTGACCGTTAGTTGCAATTACGGCTTTGAACGGCGTCTCCAGGTGAGTGCGACTTAATGACGTCATTATTGAGGCCAGTGCGTTTTAAACGTGTTATTTATGAGATACTTATTAACGTAATAATAATCATTAAAACGTGGTGTGACGATGCTGTCAGAAAGAAAGAACACGTAAGGTACTCACCTTATCTCAGTCAGTCATGGCTGGTTCTCGTGTCTCCTGTGTTCTATCAGGATTGAACAGCTTTTGACCTTCTGACTGTTCCAGCTGTTTGATGAGGACAGGTGAGCACAGGTGAGGACAGGTGAGCGCCACCTGCGCGCCACTGATTGGGTTCGGTACTTCCGGTTAATTCCGGTCTTATCCTCTCACCTGAGCAGCAGCAAGGCGGCACATCAGAGCGTTGACACTTGTCTTTTCAGCAGCGATTAAACTTTGTTCTATGTTCTGAAAACAAGAACCGACAGTTTAAATTCCAAACGAAAGTGAAAGAACGACGGGCTCTCTACTCAGAAAGTCGTCTCTGAAATCAAACCCAGGTTGCTTTGTGGTTCGGGATTCGAACAAATATAAATTTAGTGAAAAACAAAGCGCTTCATTAATTTAATCTGTAGTTTAATCTCGTGTTTAATTAAGCATTTGACTTTCATTTGGCCACAAAGTCGTTCATAAACTGCAGAAAGTCGCTATTTAAAGAATAAAGCAGGTTCGAGAGCCTCCCTCAGGTCTGAGGCTTGAACTGATGGAATTCTGTCCAAAGACGAGTTATTAACAAGGTGTTTATTGCTTTTATTATTGTTCATAAATCCTTTTACATATTTCACAAATGATGGTAAAAAGCAATCAATTAATTGAGTATTAATGCTAATGAATGATATCTGTATAAAAGTAATAATGCATCCAAATAAACAAAAACATACTTAAAAAGTTGCATACATTAAATTGTCTAATTATTTTTGTTACCTTTTAAAGAAGGAATCAGATTCTGAACTGCAATTTTAAATAGCTATAAAATATGATATTTATTGAATATGACTTCAATAAATGGTCATAAATAATAAACCATTATCTTCTCCACCCAGTAAAAACATTCATTCATTCATTCATTCATTCATTCATTCATTCATTATCTTCCGCTTTATCCTCTACTAGGGTCACAGGGGGGTTCCCATGCCCATCCAGGGGAGAACGTTTCGGGCGCTGGGCAGATACACCCAGGACAGGGCGCCAATCTATCTCTGGGCACACACTAACTCACACAGGCATGCACACACACTCTATATGGGGCAATTTGGAGAACTCAATTGACTTGATCCTTGTTTTTGGACTGTGGGAGGAAACCGGGGAACCCGTAGGAAACCCATGCGGACACGGGGAGAACATGGAAACTCCACCCAGATGGGGATTCGAACCGGTAATCCCTAGTGCTGAGAGGCGAACGTGCTAACCACTAAGCCGCCTCAGTAAAAACATTTCATTATAAATTTGTTAATTAAACAATATGTTTTTATTTGACTTTAGCTGAATTTTGATTCCTAAATTTTTTTTAATTACTTTTCAAATAAACCCAAAATTAGTTTAATCACACAATGTTTATTTGAAATGTTTAAAATTTGGTGACGTATATAATTTATATATAACGTAATGAGTTTATAAAGTCCTGCCGGTTTGAGGAGACATGATGATGTCACTCAGTTTGGGGTTAAATGGAGATTCCTTCCTCTTTCAGAACCTCTACAACCGAAGTGCTGCGATGATCACAGAGATGCTTTCAGCTAAGAACTAGACTGCAGAGTAAAATTAGTGGTGCAGTGTTACGACGGAGTGGCAGTTATGTCTTCAGGGCATCGGTTGAGTGGAGGAGGTCATGGAGCGCAGGATGGACTTGGTCTTCGACTCGGGTGAGTTATTACCTCAGTGTTCTGACTCTTGGCAGTGTGTATGGGATCCTGTTCTGATGAACGGTTGTTCTCTTTAGAGATGTGTTGAGACTTAAACCCAAGTTGTTTTTTGAAGTGGTCAGATGAGGTTGTCCCATCGTAAATGTAACAGAAGCTTAAAACCAAACAACACACCTCACACACTTGCACACCTCATACTTTAACGAGTGGTTTTAATTGCAGTGGTTTTAATTGGTTTTACTTTTAATGATGTGTAGAATATAGTGTATGACACAGGACTTTTGCTAAGTATTAGATCTAATACCAATTAATATCTATAATAATCTTCGTAAACAGACGAGTGTTCTGCAGCTGAAACTTTATTTTTTGCATCACTTGGTCTAAGGTTCTGTCCACCAGGTCTAATAGATATTTTTATTATAAATGTTGTCGTGATGATGTTTTTAATTTATTGTAATATTTTTAATGGTAATAATTGCAAAAACAATGAATCATCTCATTCCTAGTAAGCACACAATAGCACAGTGTTCCTGTGTAGCCATGAGGCATCACAAACCAAACATCTCAGAGTGGAAGGAACAGAGCAGAACCTTCAGCCCTTGGTGTTGTCACGAGCAAAAGAACATGCAGTTCTGTCGGCTTGAGTGTAGAGAACAAACAACCCCGTCATACATGTCAGGAGCTCACCTCACATGCACCGCTCACACAAGTTCCACAGCAGAGTGTAGAACTCAAACTTCTGACTGAGCTGTAAAATCTAAACCCCCTACCACAACCCCCCCTGAAAAAAAAAGGAAGGTGCAATGCCAGTGACACATAGTACAGCAGATCATCCATCCATTGATACCTGAGATGAGATCCAGCAGAAACTCATCATCCAAACTGGAGCACTAATCACATACTGCATTTAACATCATGAACCAGGGCCATGACATCATACACTGAAGGTTTTAATGCGATTTCAGAGCACACGTACATGTGGACGCTCGCCAGCAATTCATTAATAATATAAATCCAGGACCCCCCCCCCATCCCCCCTGCCCCTGTAAAAGAGTGCAGGTATGGAGACATGTCTTCTGTAGGTGTCGTCCTCTGAGATTCGCAGGCTGAAGTTCAGTAATGCAAGATTAATGACGTCATTGATGTTTTTAAGCACGTAATGTAAAGAAACTTTGAAATGTGTTTTAGTGGAATGAGGTTAAGCTGCATGAACTTCATAACTGTATTACCTAATGAAATATGGGCTCCAGAAGCACACACACACAACACATTTTTCCAGATCCACTTAGCATATAGAGACACCACAATTCCAGCTCATGGGGTTCCATTTCTCTGTACGGTGGTGTGTTAGTGTGTGTTGTACTGGAATTAGTAGACCAGATGCAGCAGTGCTGCTGGAGGTTTTAGTGTGGGCCCCTGAACAAGGTGATTGCTCAAGGGCCCACAATGGCTTGACTTGGTGGCAATCAAACCCCAACTGGGCTAATAAAATGCTGATTAATGATTATAAAATACTTCCAATAAAAGAAAGATGCTACAGTCAACCTTGTGAGATATATATATATATATATATATATATATATATATATATATATATATATATATATATATATATATATATATATATATATATATATATACACAAACTTTTAATCTGCTCTTCATGCTTATTCTGTAATCTGCATTTCTGTAAGTCCTCTTTTAGCTTGCTGATAAGTGCTGGGTTTAATCTCCATTTAATTCCCATGAATATTCACTTTCTCTAATGATCTGAAAATTTTAAAAACCATCCGAGTCGCAATAGTGAATAGTATTTTTTTTTTTTATTACTAACCAGTCATCAAAGTCACTCCGTTCCTGTGTTTTGGTCTAAATCTGACAGATTTTCACTTTTTTATTATTTTTTTTTTTTTTCGTTTCCCGTTTCAACATTTCACAGTATATTAAAACAACACCGCCAGCCTTTCTTCACCCACACAAACCTCAGCACAAAAGGTGGCTGTAATAACTACACAAAGAGCAACAGCTTTGCTTTGACTCCCGGCCGATCTCTCCACCTCGCTCATGAGCGGCTGACGAGCTGCAGCCAGAATGCAGAGGAAATTAACCCCACAATCAAGCGCCATATTTACGGACTGTTCTTTTTAAGGCGCTGTAATAATAGACTGAACATATCTGCATTTCCATGGATTTATGATGTGTGTGTGATGTTCTGCATGTGTGTTTATTAAGTCCAATTACTCATCCACACGCTGTAGCTGTTTTAAAAGCTTATAAATGACATGTCTATCAAATTATACAAATAGAAGCTCCTCCTCTGTGTGTTTATGGCTAGGAGGTATGATCATAAATATATAGACGTCTGTAATGTGGATGACTGGTCTGTTAGAGCAACCTAACAAGGCAGCAAGTCTGTGATGGATCAGCTTCAGTGTGAGGGATGTTAGTACTGTACGCTCTACCAAAACGTGATGCCCGACCACATTCACCCCTCGATCACATCTTGTTTACCAACACCTTCTTCTGCATTACAGGGGTCATAAAGCCACGGACGGGTTCCAGTAACAGGCTTTTTGGATAATGTCAGCACCTTATTTGTGGATACCAGGTCCATCTGGAATAATATTCCTGCTAAATGTGTTTTTTTTTATTGTACCTTAATACAAATACCAACAGTGTACAGAGTGGATAAATGGATAATAGGTTAATTACAGAGCTGGTAAGCTGTAGAGTATTATTTATTAAAAATGAGTGTTTCCCAACAGTATTACACTCTTCTTATTATATTTAAATCCAATTAGAATTGAAGTTAAATGTCTATTTAGTTTGTTTTTCATAGTTCTGCTGCATTAATGTGGCATTACGTCACACTACTCGATTTTATGTTTGTCTATCGAATAACAACATGAAGTAAAATAAGCAATAATGCTGCAATGTTCGAACTGGTAACACAACCATAAAAGAGAATCTATGGTTTTTAATTAGCACCTCAGTCTCTTGCTCATGCAGTAATGCAGGAGACCCATATTTAAGTTTCAGGCCGGGCCGAGTGCTCCATAGGCATAATTATTGGTATCTGGGACACTCGCTGGCTGTTTAAGTGCAAGCTACAGGGATTAAGGTCTAGCGTTCCCAGCATGCTTCAGACGCTCGGTAAAAATGATTAAAGCAGGATCAACACTTTGTGCTGGAAAATTCTAGAACATGGACATTGACGTGGTTTTGGCTGTATGAGTCCTGATGTATTGCTTTTGTCCTGATTTTTAGTTTAAAATTGTAATTATTTTATAGTATGATTTCTCTCGCGTGGTTTTCGGTCTCGTGCGATGTGGATTTGTTTGACCCTTCAGCTCTCCGTCTTGCCGTCATTTTACAGTTAGTGGATTCTTCTTCTCTCTGAGCTTCCCATTGGTTGCTCATTTGGGTTGTCTGCATCTTTGAGCACGTCACACTGCACCAGTCTGAGAGTTTGGCAAAGAAAAGCCTTATTATTAAACAAGACCTAAAGGTGGAGGCTTAACAATTTAATAAGCTAATGTAATCCTGTACTATCATTAAAATGGGATTTTGAAGCAAGCCATTCTTTATTTGCACAATAATTAAACTGTTTCGGCGCACAATGTATCAAACATTTTCCAGCTTAGATTACACATGTCCTGCTTTATTCCAGCAGATCGTATTGAATTCACTTCATGACGTGGCGTGATTGGCTTATTTATTCTTCTAATTCTCTGTCTATTTTTTTTTAAATTCTTTATTTTTTTGTTGCTAATACCTTTTTGTGTAAAAATAAAGCGTTCCATCAGGTTCACGTCCTTCTACATTCATGTTTCTCTGTGCAGTGTGTTGACTCTGATCTGTAATCAGGACCCCCACAGTGCACATATTATTTAATTGATGGTGATTCTCAGTGCTGCAGTGACCTGGACATCGTGATGGTAGGGTTCTGCGAGTTGTACTGGTACGAGTGGAACACCTGGACAGATCAGCCTTATTTCTCCACCTCATAGATCAGAGTCCAGTGGATTATTTTTAGTCTCATGGATCATTGTCACTGCAATGCTGCATATCCTCCACCTCCAACATGACACCTTATCTGTGGAGGTCCTGACCATAAGTGAGCAGAGCAACTCGGACTACGGTCCACAGAATGTGCTTGTAGAACTGCACAGGACATCCCCTGAGTATAAATGTGAATTTCCCCATTGTGGGACAAATAAAGGTCTTATCAAGATCTTATCTTGTCTATCTTATCTAAAAGGATAATGAGTAGAGACGAGCATCCACACTTTATAAAGTGGTTTGTAGATTTATGTCTAAATAAAAGATCATGCCTTCATTATAAAGCATTTACAGCATTCTACACAATCAGTGCTGCGCATTACAAGTCGAAGACTTTGAGTCTCCCCTCTCCTATTGGGAAACGAATCGCCCGTCACCCCTATTATAATCATCACATGTGTTGAACAGACAGAGCGCCGTCTGCTTGTGCCACAGTGACTAATGACAGACATTAATAAGAGGGAACCAAGAGAATGGAATCCAGATTGTGTTATTAAAACCTGGAGAGCGATGCTGGGGGTGAAAATAAAATCGGAGACAGACGCCGGAGTGTTCTAGAAATGATATGGTCCATACTGCACTGGTTATCCACAACAAACACGGAATCCATTAAGATATTAATGTTCTTTTTAATGTGCATCAGTTTAACTGAACAACATGTTTAACTCCCTAAATATATAGGTTTATAATCGGGGGGGGGGGGATATTCATTATTAAGAAATAAGTAAGTGAACCTGTAAGGTCGAAATGAGGTTTACTTTGTGTATTAACTGGACACCTAGAAACTCAACCCAATATGTACTGTGGTGTCTGTATAAGTTTCTGGTTCATCGTCCGTTGTGTTATAATAGAAGCACATTAATATTTTATTTATTAAATGTGTTGCAATGGACGTAAATAATTAGAGAAATTATAGAAATGACTGCAGAGTGAATATGATGAATTACTGGAACTGATTTTGCCTGATCTTCCTGATTTAGGTTTAGAGCCCAGCCTTAATTGGCAAACCAAACCACCTTGCACCAGCTGTTTTGTGGATGTGTGTGTGTGTGTGTGTGCACGCCCCTGTGTGCTACACCAGCATCTCACTGTATCTCAAAGGAATCTCTAACATGGCAATGCATTAAAGCATAAAATGCTGTGTCTACAAGATAAACACTCAAAACACTAATCAGCGTGTTTTAGCTCATAGTGGAGATACTATCTGTCCTTCAGCGATGTTATCGGTTTTTGGCATCGGGCAGCTCGCATACTGACAGTTTGTGTAGAAGCCCTATTCAGATAGAGGTTTTGATTCATACTTTGGAATGATCACATTATGTGATGTACTCGTGTAATTAGCTCGAGGAAAAACAAACCAAAAAGTGACGAACATCAATATCCCATCATCAGATCTGAAACCCCTGATGCACTCCTGCATCAAAGGAAAATGGTGAATCGAACGAAAGACTCAGACCATGAATAAACTTCACAAAACACATCCAAACATCACAGAAAATCCAAAGAATCACCAGGGACGAAGGCTTCACCCAACCATATACACAAGATGGTGAAACTGGACGTGTCGGAATAAACCAGCTCCACCTTGTAAAAGAAGAACCTGCCATACACCTACAACAATAAAACCCATCCTGCTAAAATACTGTAAAGACAAGTGCACAGCCAAAAACCATGACAAATATTTACATGACAACACAACAATCCTAACTTAGCTATACTTTACCCTATAACCTTAGCAACTGTGAAAATATTAAATAAAACAAAGTATAAAGATAAAATTAATAGACTGAAATGTAATCCTCATGTCTAAAATGGCGTAAAGCCTCAAACATTGGGCTCGTTGTTATGATTTTGAGTTTGTGATGCGTTATACTCTGCAGTGAGAGAGTGTGACTCATTCAGCATCATGCAAACCATCTCCATTCCCCATTCTAATTACACTCAAAGCTTATTTTAATGCAAATGCAACAAACATAACTTACAATTTAAACGCAGTAAGTATATTCATCTGAAAAACTCATCGACCACAAACTTAAATGGCTTTCTCTTCTTGCTTCTTTTGTTAATTAGACGCCGAGGTAATTTCCTCTCCCCTTAAGCAGTCCCTAGGCAGGACATCTGAAATGCCTAACATGGAGAGAACCAGGCGAAGCCTCATCCACCACCATCTTCACCAAGAGCTATAAATCTCCCTCACACTTAGATTATCATGCTGTTCGAGTTCCACCATCCTCACTTATTCTGATAAATGATTCCCTTGTTTTTTCTTCTCCTTCTTCTTCTTTTCTTTTCTTTTATTCCATTATTAATTTTTTTACAGTTTATTAAACTTTAATCTTCAAGCAATGTCACCTAGACAATAAAGAATAACGTTAAGAGAACACTAATTAAACATTTAGTGTGCATTCATCATTGTGCGTTGACATGGGTTTCATTCCATACTTAATTTATTTTTCACTGGCCACTTTATTAGATATGGCTCCTCTTTTCTACTCTCACCGTCTATTTTATCAGCTCCTCTGAACATTCACTGATGGACTTTGTAGTTCTATAGTTACAGAATGTAGTTCATCTGTTTCTCTACACATTATAGATATTTATTCTGTCTCCTAATGCAGGGACTCTTTAGGTGGTGGATGATTTGTAATGACACTGAGGTGGTGGTCGTGTGTTTGTCTGAGTTGCTTTGGTCCTGGTTGATCAGATAGAACAGTGCTGCTGGAGGTTTAAACCATCTGTGTGAATAATCACCAAGCAAAATTCCAACCATCAGCATCGTGAAGGCTGTTTAACAAATAAACTGTACAACAGATAAGCTACTCTTTCTGGTTTATGATATATATATATATATATATATATATATATATAGTTAAGATGAAATAACATTTTGCAAATTAAAAAAAGCCTGACTATTAATATTTAAAGTTCGTAATAACATTCATTCATTCATTATCTCCCGCTTATCCTCTATTAGGGTCGCGGTGGGGTTCCCCATGCCCATCCAGGGGAGAACGTCTCGGGCGCTGGGCAGATAGACCCAGGACAGGGCGCCAATCCATCGCTGGGCACACACTCACTCACTCACACAGACACACTCTATAGGGGGCAATTTTTTTGAGAATTCAATTAACTTGATCCATGTTTTTGGACTGTGGGAGGAAACCGGAGGACCCGGAGGAAACCCACGCAGACACGGGGAGAACATGGAAACTCCACCCAGATGGGGATTCGAACCGGGAATCCCTAGCGCTGAGAGGCGAACGTGCTAACCACTAAGCCACCGTGCCGCCTCGTTATAACATGATATCTAAAATTATTTAATAAAAAGCATGCCATATTTTAATGTTTTATTTTTCGAATGGTTCTTATAAATCGTGTTATGACTCACTTGAGGCACTCATACGATTAATTAGTTGTGTTTTTAATCACGATTAACTGCGAAAATGATTAATTGTCTTGTTCCTGAACACAGCATGTGTGTAGACATTAGTGTGAAGCTCAGGTATTTAAATAAGAACTCCTCACTCCGTCATTAGTGTGTGGGATATGCCCCGAGTTTAACTTTGGGAGAGATGCCGGGTTAATCTAAAGCGGCATTTCAGAAGGGCCACAAGTAATAAAATCCCCTGACTGAAGCAAACTGAAGGCGGCAGAGGGGAGAGCTTCGGAAGCGGGGAAAAAAAAAAAAAGAGATTGATGTGTGTGGGTTCACGTAATAACTTTAAAGTGGCAGGAGGAGCCCATTATCCATTTGTCTTGGTGAGAAATGCTCTGTCAGGGCGGCTAAAAGAGAATCGGAAATGAATGTCACTTTTCCTTCTCTTTTGAGAGAAAAAATGGTGCGTTATGACAACTCATCACACCCGGCTTGGTACGGGATCTGCAGGTTCCTTGACGGTTTTAATTTGCGATAGGATGCTAAAAACCGCAGAGGCATTTCCCCGCACTACCTTCTGAGTTCCCACTATAGGCCGAGTGAACGCAGGGGGGGGGGAGAAAGAGTGAAAATAAAGGAAGGATGGAGCTGGGAGTCAATGTAGGAGGAGTGGTGCCTCTCCTGCTAATTATAGCTGATTGCCACTTGAGCATCTTTGAAGACGCCAAAGGAGCAGATTCCTGCCAGTGAGCCGTGGGTGGAGGAAGATGTAGCTAGACCAAGCGAGAGTGCTGCGAGAGAGAGAGGAGGGAGGGAGGGAGGGAGGGAGGGAAGGCAGATGGCGGGTGGCAGATACATTTCAGTCGCAACTTTTCGCCTATGTTTTGGTTTAACAAACCGGTGAATGACGTCATGACCCGGGCCGGCGGGTCGATATGAAGGAACTAGGTCTGGTGGAGCTGTTCTCATGTGATCATTTCACTGTCACACTTTGGGTACTAATGTTCCCTGTGAGGTAAGCACATTGCAAAATCAATAGAACATAATGGTCACAATATTAGGAACACTGACGGCGCTGGTGCAACGTGTAGTGGTTCTCGGCTGAATTAGATTTTATTTCTTGCACCATTTTTCCTCATTACGCTGCAGCCGGAGATCAGTCACAGTCCCACAGGACCAACAGAACTGCATACCGGCTCGAATGTGTGATTAAAACAGTGGCAGTAATTAGATAAATACCATAAATACCACATACCAAGGGCAAGTCTTTATCCCGAGCAATGTATAACACACTCACGCACACACACGCATATCTATTTAGGGGGGGGGGGGGGGGGGGGGGGGGGGGGGGGGGGGGGGGGGGGGGGGGGGGGGGGGGGGGGGGGGGGGGGGGGGGGGGGGGGGGGGGGGGGGGGGGGGGAGAGAGAGAGAGAGAGAGAGAGAGAGAGAGAGAGAGAGAGAGAGAGAGAGAGAGAGCAATAGATATGTAAGTATGTGTATGTATATATGTGTGTGTATGTATGTCTGTGTGTATGTATATATATATATATATATATATATATATATATATATATATATATATATATATATATATATATATATATATATATATATATGGATGGAGAGGAAAAGAAATTGATGTGTGTATGTATATATATATATATATAGAGAGAGAGAGAGCAGTAGTTAATGCTGCAGCCTCACAGCGAGAAGGTCCTGGGGTTCAAGCTCCAATTCAGGTGAGCCAAGGTCCTTTCTATGTGGAGTCTGTGTATCCACCCTATACCTAAGCAGCTTCTCCAGCTTCCTCCCAAATTCTTAAGCCATGCTGACTGGCAAATTGGAACAATTAATGAACCCCCTGATTGGATGGCTTGTAAATTACGGGTTAAGACCTGGAGAACCACCCCAATAAAAACCCTTTATCATGAAACGCTGCCGAATCAGAATCAATATGACCTATAGGTTATCCATAGGACTGAAATAAGTGTGTGTGTGTGTCTAAAACAGAGACCTCAAAGAGTAACTGAGCACGTCCCTATGTGCTTTTTCAATTAGCTTCCTTCACCATGTGAGCCACGCTTCCAAATTAAGAGCGACACTAAATGAGACAGACAGGAGGAGACAGAGAGGGAAAATGGAGTGGCGGGGGGAGTAAATGATGGTTAGTGTAAGAGCAATAGTTAAGAAGAGAGAGCGAGGGGGAGGGTTTGGAGTGGGGGGGTCAGATCTCTAACAGCCCAGAGTTGGCTGTCTAACAGGTCTGCAGTCGATAACATTGATTTCATAGCCAGCATGTTGAGTGTCTGAACTACATGCGTGCGCGCTCATGTGTATGTCAGCAGTAATGAGGGATATTGTTTTCTGCCGGCTGTCACCTAATTAGAGTGACAAGGCCGCGAGGGAGCGAGCGAGCGTGAGGAAATGAGGAGGAGCAGCATGGAACATGATAAACACGGGCAGGATTTGGGAGATTGGTCATTTGGGTCGGCTGGAATGGAGCTGCTGTAACCAGCTAATCACAGTGCTTTATTTTATTGTTTTGATGCGTCCTGTGGCTGAAGTGGACAATAAATAGACCTGCACCAGGTTCACAACGGCACTCGGGAATGCATTTTTTAACTTTAATAGTTTGGGGAAGGCCCCTGGGGCATAGAGTCTGCTTTATGAACAACTTGCTATTGAACGGCTTGGTCACACAGAGCTCTGACCTAAAGCTCATTATAAAATGAGGACCTCCGCTCCTTAAATCTGAGCCGTTTGTCCAGCCGTGATATTATTGATGATAACACACACCTCTGTTTCAACACACACACATTCGTATCAATGCGTGATGTACAGTACATTATTTTAAAACATTAAAGTGATTAATATAAACAGCGCGCCGATTCCCCATCAGCACTAAACCTGTTGCAGCTGTTTTTATTAACTGTGTTCTACATTTTGACCACTGGATGGCATTTTTATTAATTGTTTGCGAAACCAGTATCCTGTTACTCAGCAATCAATGTTAAAATGGGACTAGGTTACGTCATGAGACCAGATTACTAACGATTTTGCTGTCAATAAACACATTTATAAATCAAACCTTGTTTTTTTTATTTTTAATATAGTGTGTTTGTAACATTTTATAAAAGCAATAAGACTTTGAGGTTGTGTATTATTGTGAATAAATAACAGAAAAATAGGTGTAACTGTACTCCACTTGACGTCGTGTTTAATAACGCCTATTTCTTGTGATGTAATCACAATAATGCCACGCCCTCTCATACATCAAAGCTTTAATAAATAAATTAGATATATAAATATATAGTTTATATTTCAGATAAATTAGAATTTTAAGACGGGCCTTTTGATCATGTTTTTACCCAACAAAATTAAACAAGCTGCAAAATCTTGTAGAAAGCCTTCTCTGTAAAGTGGAGGCCATTATAGCTGCAAAGAGGAAACCATGTGAGAATGGGATGTCATAATGGCTCCTGCCGTCATCACCACGAGGCAGCATTTCACCCATAAATGATCTACAGCAGTTAGTGCTGGCACTTGCTGGATGCCTGTCAGGTCAGGACAGGCCCTTAAGTTAGATTTGTAAACATGCTCCACAGTTAGAGTGGCAGTTCTACCTCCGTCGTTTCTGAGCTTTAGTGAAATTCTGGTCAGTGTACAGAATAACGAGACTGTTCTCCAAGAAGGACATGTGACACGACGCATAAAAATAGCTCCAAATTAGGGTCTAGGAAAGGTTGTTGCCTCCATTCTGCCCCTGAAATGGCACTCACGATGCAAATGCAGTGTACGGGGGGGTCGATTTATTGGGAAACACAATGGAACAGCCTGTAAATCGTACCTTTACAATCCCCTGCTTTATTCAGTTCTGCTCTGTTCCCGTTGAGAAGGCGAGTTGGATTCCAGGCGGTGCGGTGGTGTGGTGGTTAAGTTTCCATGTTCTCCCTGCGTTCACGTGGGCTTCATCCCACAGTCCAAACACATGAATTTAAGGTAAATTGCCACTATCTAAATTGCCCCTATGTAGTGTGTGTTGGTCTGTGTGGGTGAGTGTGTGTCCAGCGATGGACTGGCCCTGTCCTGGGTGTATCTGTATAATTACCAGTGTTAACAACTTGTACAACCGAAGCTGCACCACCATGCCACCTGTAACATCTTCCATTTCTGTAGGTCTAATATTTACTGATAATTTTGTTTTTTGTTGAATCCTGATGCGTATTCCACTCAGGTTCGAGTGCACACCTGAGTTTCATGTGGAAGGTGGATGTCAGGTTCTGGAGCAGCGAGGCATGAAGTTAGAAACGGTTTCATTATTTTAATTAATGTTTATTTCCTTACATTATCGTACTTTTTAGTTTGACTTCAGTGTAGTGAAGCTGCCAGTTTAAATGTATTTATTTATAATGGAGTACCAGGTATAGTATAGAACACACACACACACACAGGCGTTATCACACAAACAAGTGTTAAGTGAGAATCTATCCTGATTAACCAGAACAATTGATGACGAATGGATCATCTAATCACGGCTGATGGGAAGGAGATTCTCATCTAGCATCATAATTGTCCCATGTGTCATGTTTTATTGATCTTATCAGATGTTCTTTTTCTCTGTGGGAGGGATTCATCGTAATCAGACTGATTAGAGAATCAATCACCTAGTGCAGCTGAGGGAGAGAGCGAGGGAGCGAGAGAGAGAGGTGGGAGGGAACAGAACTTTATTTCCATCTAACTCTTACCGTCTGACTTTATTTATCCGTCTTACAGTAGGTTTACCTACCTGTATGTAACTGTTTAACCACCCAACAGCATACCTATAAATCTACCCACACAATCAACTAGTTGACGATTCACCATACAACCAGCTAACTATCCATCCATCTACCCGACCAACCACCTAAGTAACGAATCACCTGTTTATCTTTGCAGTTAACCACCTTCCTATTTCCTACCTCCATCATCAGTTACCCACCCACCCATTAACCTACCCGATTATCCAGCCACCTCTTGGTAGGGAACCACTTTGAACCCATGGTTTGTTGTAATAATTATTAAAAGCACACTAACAGGTTGGGATTATGTGGATCTTTGATGATGATGAGGATGATGGGGTTTACTGGCAGAGATTTAACCGATAATGAAATCCTTTTAAATTCTGGTGAGACTCTGAGCCGTGCAAGCACACTCTTGTTCTCTTAACCAAAAGGTGGAAGCGGAATGAGATTCTGGGAAACTTGATGCGTTCACCTACAAGGCAGTCTATTACTCTGCTAAAATGCCCTTTCTCAGCTCTAATGGTGTTGTAAAGAACAAATGCAGAGGGGCAACAACAGCTCAGTTGTAAAGTGAAGAGGATAAACTCACCGAATGAGACTGCAGAGGGCTCAAGCGCCTATAAAATAAATCTATAAAATTAAAGATCTAATGCAAAGGCTCAGAGTTCATCCAGAATGTTAATGTTAATGTTTTTTAATTATGTTTGGGAAGTGAAGAAAAATGGGAGAACATGCAAAATCCACACACCGGTGACCGTATTTACCCTGCCCGAGATTCAAACCCAAGACATTCTTGCTTAAACCGCTGTGCACCCGGATGAAAGGTCTGAATCTCTGCGTCATTCTGATCCGGTGGCTCTGAATGTGGCGTCCTGGCTTCACTGCGGAGAACAGAAAGCCCTCTGGTGGATTATAAAAACAAAGGACCGGGGATTATTGGATCACAACTTCTATCACCCATAGATACACACACACCCCTATACACACGCTATGAAGCCATAAACCATTCCAGAGTCACCATCCTCCTGCTCTCCAGGAACCACTACAGAACCCTGTATGAGAACCCGGTTCTACCAAAATGCTGGACTTTTGTTTAGTTCCATTCGTTAAATTCCATGTTTAATGAACATCACTGATTACGTTCTGTTTGTGTTAACGCCTTCATATTGCATTCGGTTACGTCACCTGACTTTTCTAATGTGATATGACGCTGTTGGTTCATAACTTGAGATTGTTAACTTGAAAGACTGTGTGTGTGTGTGTGTTTCATCAGTCGCCCTTCACACTTGTATTTGAAAGTAGAGTAATGAGTTCTGACAACCCTAAGATGCAGTGTTTCCAGTGTGTGTGTGTGTACGTACGTACGTGTGTGTGCGCAGATCAGACAATAAATGAACACTAATGACTTTGCTCCCATGATCCCTTGCCTTCTTTCAATTTGCCCCCATTAACTTCCTGACTGTTTGAGACGTGACGATATTACACACACCTCAGATATTCCTGGTTGAAGTCGCCGTGTTCAAGGTGAAGCGAGACGGAGAGCCCTCATTATTCCTGTTTATTTATACACACTGTGTTTAGAGCGAGAGATCAGAACCTTCATTAAACCATCAAATTCAGGTCACATTCTCACTTTACAATCAATGACCACACATTTGGGAACAGTTTAGGGAAGGCCCTTTAATGTTTCTGCATTGCTGTGCTCAAGATAAATCTAAAATGTTGAACTTTAATAGTGTGTTCCAGCTGTTCATACACATCTTGAAAGCGCCAGATATAGAGGGCGGCATGCTGGTTTAGTGCTTTAGCATGTTCTCCTCTCAGCACTAGGGATTCTCGGTTCGAATCCCAATCTGAGTGGAGTCTCCATATTCTCCCCGTGTCTGCGTGGGTTTCCTCCGTTTTCCTCCCACAGTCCAAAAACATGGATCAAGGTAAATTTTGGAGTTCTCCAAAATTGCCCCATATATAGTGTGTCTGTGTGTAAGTGTGTGCTCATTAATATATTGGCGTCCTGTCCTGGGTGTATCTGCCCAGCGCCTGATACATTCTCCCCTGGATGGGCATGGGGAACCCCCATCCCCCCCATGACCCTAGTAGAGGATTAATCGGAAGATAATGGGTGGATGGATCAGATGTAGAGTGAGGGCATGGTAGCTCAGTGTTTAGGGTGTTGGGCTCTTAATCAGAAGGTTGGTGGTTCAAATCCCAGATCCACTGAAGTTACCAATGTGGGTCCTTGAGCAAGGACCCTTAACCCTCATTGCTCCAGGGATGTTGTCATTTAACTCTGTGCTCACCTTGTAAGTCGCTTTGGATAAAAGCGTCCAATAAATGACCAAATGTAATGTAAATGTAACATGTGGATTGTCCTGACGCGGGGACGAGACAAGGTCAGACCGCCTTTAATTCCTGTATTGAGAAACTGTTTATAATACGCGTCCGATTCGCACAGACATATGATTTCTTATTTCATTCCCCATTATAATTAATGAAAGGTTAGATAGACCAACTGATAATGATTATTTTCTCAGTTCATCTGCAGTCTTCAGAGTATTGGATATGAATTGAAGATGAAGTTGAGTGTCCAGAGGCTCGTGGAGGACGTGGTCTTTAGTGGTGGACTCTTTTGGACCCGACTGTGTGCGTTACAGAGCGTTAAAGCACAACACCATGAGAGAAGAAAAAAGCTGCACTTCACCTTGTTCCCAGTGACATTCACGATCCAAGAGAAGAAAAGCGCTCAACCCTCCATCCCACGCTGTGACGCTTTGCCGTCCTCTTTTGAATCTCAGAGAGCGGCATGAAAGATAAAACTGCGAAGAATTCAAAGTGATCGAAAATGCCACATTACCCATTAAAAGGACAGAAAATCTGCTCTTCTGCCTGCCTTTTCAAAAAAAAAAAAAAAGTCTGAGTGCACCAGCGAGTCTGGGTCCCAAATGCCTTACGCAATGCTGCTAAGATTATGGTATGTCTGACCCCCAAGCCTTTGATATTTCCAGAACCTTACACAGAATCTGAAAAGGTGCCGTTAATTAAATTCAGTTATTCAGGTCGTCTTAAATGATCCGAAACACATTAAGCACATCTATGATGCGTCGTCTCAAATGTGTGTCATGTGAGTACATGCTGCATTGAACACACGGTACGGAATATTTGATAAAGCTGTTTTTTTTGGTTAAATGGCTTCTACAAGTCAAGAGGCCTTAAGTTTCAGTCAGTTTCATCAGTGATTGGTGGGGTTCCCCATGGACATCTAGCGAGGAACGTTTCCATTTAACCGGTCACCACACTGACCCACTGACCCCTGACCCACTGTGAGTGGCTGAGGTGTTGGCGGCAAGAGCGACATACTCTCCCCAATACACCGGCCAATCATGGACGTCAATGAGCTCATGTATATAGAAAGGTCATAGATGTATGCTGTGTGTGGATATACATATTCTGTGAATGGAGTGCTGTAATAGTTCTCTGGTGGAGTGGACATGTTTGAGTACATGGGCTACTGCATCAACATTATATGTTTGTGCCCTGGACAGCTCTTCTCTTGGCTTACTGGCCCTCTGGCTGTGCACATCAGTCTATTTATGAGTGTGTGACCCTAATGGCAGCAGCATATGGCATCGGTAATCTGATTTGGAGGAGATAGAGCTGGAAGTGGAAAGAGAGAGAGAGAGGA
Source organism: Corydoras maculifer (assembly GCA_019802435.1). Classification (NCBI taxonomy): domain Eukaryota; kingdom Metazoa; phylum Chordata; class Actinopteri; order Siluriformes; family Callichthyidae; genus Corydoras; species Corydoras maculifer. Next base: position 337,851 of record JAFMOD010000689.1, on the reverse strand, counting down.
GAGCTGGACATGGAAGTGACGAGCGAGAGGGAAGTGGAGGGATAGATTACTCCTCTCTAGGGATCTCTGGATGCAATATTCATATGTAGGTCATGCTGAAGTGCACACTTTTTTGCTATGAAATGTAGCAAACACGATGCCCTCACAGTTCTTGTGTAGTTCCTGTAGCTGCTGTCATGGTATCAGCAAAAAAAAAAAAAAAAAAAAAGAATCTCTTATTTATCCGCCTGCAAGAGGAATGAAGATGCTCTCGAACTGTCAGAGTGCATGACCGAAAACCAAAACCATGGACTGCTGTCAGCTTCGTCTCTCAGACTCAAACCTCGTTTCCTCTTTGCGTTGTCCTGACGTCAGCCGTGTGTGGTTCATATAAAACAGCCGTGATAATGAATCAGAAAGCACCTGAGTGACCGGAAAACACCAAACAGCAGGACTGGATCCTGAAGCCATGGTCTTTAGGATGCCGAACATTAACTGAGATGTAACATCATTTCTTAAACGTTAAATCTTTTTTATTGAAGTAGGATTGTTCTTTCACAACTCTATTGTAGTGCTGCAGTGGTTCAGTGCTCCCATCACTGCCGACTGCAAAGTTTTCTGCTTAAGTTAAGCTGGACCACAATCACGTCCAGAGTGTCCGGTAAAAGAGATATGATCCGTTTCTGAAGGTTGTTATCTTAGGCTTGAAGGTAGTGGCTGTTTGCCTCTGCTGTTGGCTCCTCATAAAGGCCATTATTGGCACTCGGGGAGGCATAAGATCGGATTTTAGTAAAGGCTGCCATCACAGGCAGAGAATAAATGTCACGATTGTCAGCCATAATAAGCCGGCCACTACTGTCCACTGGTTTAAGCAGCACCTGGACCACTGTGTACTGGTTGTCATTCGCTGTGATGGAACAGAAACGACTTCACCATGACTATACCCTTAAAATGTTATCATTAAAATCATGTTTAGTCAAAAGGGCCTCATCCGTCTCATGTCCTGGGTGCACTCTTCTACCTCCAAACCAACAGTGCAGATGGTTATCTGTGAGGATAAGTGAATGCCACTAACACGGCGTACAAGTGGAAAAAGGTTATCATTGGCTGCTGGTAAAGCCACCGGTGGTTTACAGAGGGGGATGCTATCGCCGGCAATAAGTCAAGGTCTAGAGTGAAGGCTGCTGCCTCTGGCTTCATAAAACGGACCAAATGCAACTGCAAAAACTATTTGCAACTCCATTACTCACTCAGGAGTGAGGTCGTCGGGATCATCAGTGATTCCGCTGCACGGCTGTCAAGGTGGTCGTCAATTCATAAAGAGAAATTCTACAATTCACTGAATGGATGTGTACCCACTGGTCTTTCCAATGTGATTCATAAATGCATTTATTACAAGGAAATTTGTTAATAATCTGGTCTTCCGCGATGTAATCATTTTTTTAAATAAACGTTGATCGCTGAGTAATAGGTTACAGGTTTAAAGCTCATCGAGTATCGGCTCGCTGTTTAGATTTATCTGTATTTCTATTTATGGTAGATATTTTTTTTATAATGTACTGTATTTCACATATTGATAAAAATGTGAAGCGCTCAAAGGTGTGTGTTGTCAATGATGTCACAGCTGGACAAACGGCTCAGCCAATCAGATTTAAAGTCTGGAACACCGCCTCTCCCTCACTCTCTCTCTCTTTTTCACATCCAATGATATAAAGATGTCAACTTGGTGTCCTTAAGGACAATCCTCTTAGTACCAGCTTTGTGGTCGTTCTGACGTTTGGGTGTCGTGGTGGTGCAGCGGATAGCACAGCCACCTTCCAGCGAGAAGGTCCGAAGTTTGATTCCCAGTTGGGATAACCGAGATCCTTCCTGTTCCTGTGGGTGGAACTGCTGCCTGAAGTCTCAGATCTGATCTCTGTCTGATAAAGTTTGGTGTTTGTTCTATATGTGGGTTTTTCCAGTTTCCTCCCACTTCAAAAAGTTCTGCAGTGCACTCGTCTAAATAAAGAACGAGTTGTTTGAATACGTACAAAAAAATCTAAATCTGTAAAGGTTATTATTTTGATTTATTTGAGGGTTAAGACGTGTAGGAGTGGAACAGAGTGCAGGCGAACCAGTGCAGTCGGGTTTACTCATCCCCGACGCTGTCAGACTCTGGATGTCCGTTCAAAGCACCTTTTATTGTAGAAATTTAGGGTGTGTTTATTTCACACGATGCTGCAGTGCACCATGGAAATAGAAATATGATGATCAGATAAATCTGCGTTAGCACGTTCACCTTTCAGCACTAGGGATTCCCGGTTCGAATCCCCATCTGGGTGGAGTTTCCATATTCTCCCCGTGTCCGCGTGGGTTTCCTCCGGGTTTTCCGGTTTCCTCCCACAGTCCAAAAACATGGATCAAGTCAATTGAGTTCTCCAAATTGCCCCATATAGAGTGTGTCTGTGTGAGTGAGTGTGTGCCCAGCGATGGATTGGCGCCCTGTCTTAGGTCTATCTGCCCTGCGCCCGAAACGTTCTCCCCTAGATGGGCATGGGGCAGCCAACTGCGACCCTAATAGAGGATAAGCGGAAGATAATGAATGAATGAAAGATAAATCTGCTTTTAGCATTATCTTATTTAAATCCTGATCAGAATTGGGGGCTGGACTGGAGCCGGGCCATTCCAACATGTTTTGGGACCATGGAAGAAAACCCACTGATAAAGAATGAGAACATGCAAACTCCACACCAAAAAGATCTTCTCTGTCAGGAACCGATTGTTTGATTTAGTTAATGCAAAGCGCTGCACCCTGCTTTGGCTGATTTCATTGTTACTCCTGAGCTCTACACCTGCTTTCGCTAATGAGCTAATTAACAAATCCTCCACAAGAGCATTAAAATCATTAAAAAAATACAGAACATCTTCAAAGCAGTGGGCCTCAGATTAAAGCTTAAACCTGCTGCTTCACTGCAGAGAACTAGATTAGCATGTTAATGAAACAAAACAAGAAAAGTCATTTGTTTCATTGTACGCCACGCCAAACATTTATAATAATATAAAACATCTTCATTGATCACTTTATTAGTTTCACATTCTCTTTTTATTATCAGCTTATAAATCATGCAGATGGACTTTGTAGTTCTATAATTTCAGATTGTAGTCCATCTGTTTCTCTCCATACTGTATTAAAATATCCACAGTGCAGGGTTCATCTGGGTGGAGGATGAATATCAGCAATGCAGTGGGGTGAAGGGATATGGTGGTGTTCAGTTAGTCTCCACCTTGTAAACATTGTAGCAGAACTACAACGAGCTTTAATGGTTTAACAACAGTGTATAAAGGTTTGAAGGCTTCGTCAATTCGGTTCAAGTTTCTTTTTTAAAAGGTTGATATAAATAATAAACCATCGTAATGTGTTTTAAGAGCTGGTGTCATGATGACATTGCGATCCTTGTCTGTTTAATAAAGTGTTGCAGGAATGTTTTGTTTGTGGGTAAAGCTTCTTCTTTAGGTGTTAATTGAATGTCACAAACATCCTTCTTTACCTGTCATCCAAAAAAACACTCGAGTCTTTCATCACTAACAAGTTGAAGACAGTTCCATTATTTATAAATTTTTTTTTTTTTTGAGGACGTCCCACTTTTCACCCCTGTTTTTTCCTCGCTGTATTCCGGACACAGATGCAGATTGACAGTCGACAAATTGCTTCAGGACTGGATGGAGACGCCTTTTCTTTCTTTTTTATACTTTCCATTTAAATTACTGCACAGAATGGACAGCTTGTTTGGGCCAAATTGACAACAGCTGTTAAAAAAAAAAACCTGAAACAGAATTTATTGCTGAAACAAAATGGGATTTAGAGGGAAAGAAAAAATGAAATGCTGCCGATATCATCACTTAAATACATAAACACGGTGCTGGGATAACTTCAGAGTTAATGTAAGGATCCCACTGAAATGAAATGACTTCCAAATATCCCACTCCTGTGTAATCATTAAACACATCGCTGGTTCTACAGATCAATCTTTTATTTTATTATTCACGACTCACTCTATCTGTAATACTCATCTATTATACTGTACATGTAGACTCACTTGGTATGTTGCCCTTGTTGGGTTCCCTCGATGCCTTTGTTTGAACCATCTTCTAACACCTGCACATATTCTGTGTGCTCTCCAGGCTCAACGCTCTTCCGTTCTTATTTTTATTTTATTTTTTTCATTGTTAACTCGCCACATATGTGCGATCATCCCAGTCAATTACGTCTGATGTCAGATTTTCGAACTGACATCCCACTCCGTTCTCAGGATTCAGAACGTCTCTCCAAACGCAAACTGTAGAGTCGGTTCTGAGGTCAGTCACGTTTTCCCAACAACAAACCTCTGTAACCTGGGTTTTCGGATGTTGAGAGAATGTTGTAGGAACAGCAAAGGACCTTCCCCAAACTGTTAGTAAAAGCTTGTTTATATACAACTGAGCCATGAAACACATGACTTCATGAGGGAGGGTGCCCATCCAGGGGAGAACGTCTCGGGCGCTGGGCAGATACACCCAGGACAGGGTGCCAATCTATTGCTAAGCACACACTCCCACACACACACACACACTATATGGGGCAATTTGGAGAATTCAATTGACCTTGATCCATGTTTTTGAACTGTGTGAGGAAACCGGAGAACCCTGAGGAAACTCACGCGGACACGGGGAGAACATGCAAACTCCACCCAGATTGGGATTCGATCCGGGAATTCCTAGCTTATATTTATATATTAATCAGATTTCTGTAATTAAAGGTGAAACATGATTCCTTTAATGATGGCAGGTTTTATTTTTTAATATTTAATAGGTTTAATATTCCAACCCGGTTCTTCTCTGGCAATGTTGTCATACAAGTCATGGGAAGTTAAAGTGCCTCAATTTTATTCACCGTCTGAATATATTAATCTCGTGTGTTTGATTCGTTGATTATAGTTAGAAGTTTATTGTGGCTCAAAAAACAGCCACCTACTGAGTTTCTTTCTTTTAAATGTAATAAATGAAGGGAAACATAATGAGGGAGAACAGAAAATAATTGAAATTCACATCATTTTCATAATAAGCACCAAGGTCTGGTGTATCAGTGGCAGTCTTTAAACTCGCCAGTGAGGCAAACAGTACAAAAGGCTTTTATTCATAATTATTTATAACCTGGCTCCAGCCGGCATGATTAAATATTGTTTATTGGCTTCTCATATCGCACTCACCGAGGGTACATTCAGATTTAAGTGTCTTTTATGCCGGAGATTCGAAGAGTTAAATCCACAGGGAGCATCCCGAGCACATGGTTTATGAAGGCACATGGCACGTACGGGGTGTTGTAATAAAACCGCGTCATGATTTTAACGTGACGCTCAGATATTAAGCGGTGGCTTCAGTATTAAATAACCCAGCCGGATACAATGGGACTAATGGTGTAGGGAAATGCACAGGTGCGTTGTTGGAAGGTGGCAGACAGGTTGTGAGCGGATGACCCTGCTAACAAGCTAATGTTTTGTCAAGGCTGTCAGTGTCATGTTGGCGTTAAAGAGCAAAATAAAGACAGAAATATATAAATAAATGCAATCGTCGCCGGCTGTCATAAGTTTCGTAAATTTAGCACAACATTGTTATTTGTGGTTATGTAAGAAAACATGTTCTCCACCTTGATTGGAAAATGCTAGAACTTTTCTAAAGTTCCATGACGGCTGGTTCGCAGCAGGTCCGTGACGGGTGGTGTCCACGTGTAGGTTTAACCTCCATCACAAACGAATCGTTTCTACCTGCTTGCTATTCAGAATCCATCCATCCATCCTTTATCTTCCGCTTGATCCTCTATTAATTGGAATTGAAAATGGGTGGCACGGTGGCTTAGTGTTTCGCATGTTCTCCTTTCAGCGCTAGGGATTCCCGGTTCGAATCCCAATCTGGGTGGAGTTTCCATGTTCTCCCCGTATCCGCGTGGGTTTCCTCCGGGTTTTCCGGTTTTCTCCCACAGTCCAAAAACAAAATTTAATTCTCCAAATTGCCCCATGTAGAGTGTGTTTGTGTGAGTGAGTGTGTGCCCAGCAATAGATTGGCGCCCTGTCCTGGGTGTATCTGCCCAGTGCCCGAAGCGTTCTCCCCTGGATGGGCATGGGGAACCCCCGCGCGACCCTAATATAGGATCAAGCGGAAGATAACATATGGATGGAATTGATCAGAGTGTAATTGTTTTTATTACAATTAAATAAATCAGAGGATCAGTAGTGTCCTGATTTTGTTATTATTTCTTAATGAATTTAGCAAAATTGTAACAACATACGAATTACACCAGTGCAGTTTCATAGAGAGAGAGAGAGCGAGCTGGTATTCATAGAGAGAGCGAGACTGCGAGGGCCGGGCAATTAGGGGGTGAGCAAAGGCCGTAGTCGGAGGTCGCGAGGCCACAGAAAGTCCATTTTTGGAATGTGAAGCATATCAGTCAGTGAAGTGAATGACGTGCAGAGCCGTGAGGACCCAGCAGGTGTCCGCTCATGTGCCTGATTGAAAGGGAACAGAGCAGGAAGCTTGCCGAGCTGCAGAATCATAATACAATTAACTGCACGAGATTGCTCCATTATTCTTCCTGCTGTCAGGGAGCACAAAAGGAGGGATTTTCTGCCCTCTCGCTCACTCTCGCTCCTCTCGCCCCCTAATGGTACACAAATCATAAAAAAAGGCAGCTCTGAAATAAAAAAAAAAAGAGAATGTGTTGAATAATTAAAGACTTTTATACATTTAGCTTGATGCCCGAGTGTTAGCGGTACAGTTCTTTTGTATCTAGAGAGTGTGTGTGTGTGTGTGTGTGTAATAGCACACACATCATAAAAAACCCTTCTGGTCATTTATCAGTATGATATTGCTGCAGTTTTTTTTACAGTGTGCAGCTTATTTTTCGGACTCTGAGCTTCTTTCACTTATTAATGAGATCATATTCAACTCCTCCTCCAACCACACCCCACCCACACACACACTCACCCACACACCCCCCCCCCCCACACACACACACACACTGGGCCTTAGAGGGATTTTCTCCATCTCCACTAGGATTCTCTTATGAGATACAGAGATACACAGCACAGATAATAATTATTCAACCTGCTGGCACAAGCAATAAAATCCTTTTCTTTTTCCTCTTGTTCCCTCATCTTTCTTCCCAGCTCGGAGATTTGGGTGCTTATCGGCCCGGCGGTTCTGACTGCAAGCAAAGCGTGTGATTGTTATTAACTCGCTGCAGATATCGTCAAGAGAAACCTGTATTATCTCCACAGCTGACTGGAATGAATTAAAATGTATTAGCTAAAGGCAGGAAATGATGACTGCTAAGCACTTTCCACTGCAATTGGCTCCCGCAATCTGAGTCCACGGGCAAGAACTGGAGAAAAACATTGTCTTAACATCACAGGGATTGGATGATACGATCTTAATGGACAGCCGGAGATAACGTTACATCGCGTCGCCGGCCGCTGACTTCACCCTTCATTTTCCGAGCCACTTAACCCTATCGAGGCCACAGAGGGGCAGACGCCGAAAATTTGAGAGAGACACCAGGACATTCACACGCATGGTTACAATTCAGATCTCTCTAATTCACCCGAGGTGCAGTTCTTTGGAATGTTAGAGGGATTATCATAATAATCGAATGTTCCACGTCGTAATCTAGTCCGGTTTTCAAAGTGAACAGTGAAAGCTGAGTAACAGGAATCCAGTTTCTCTAACAATCCAAACATGCCATCTAGTAGATTACAGAATGTAATCAAAAAATAACAGTGTAACCGGGCTCAGCGCTCATCATGAATCGGCTCGCCGTTTATATTAATCTGATTAAAAATAATGTATTTCATCCATTGATACGAATGTGAAGTTCTTAGAGGTGTGTGTTATTGTAAACAATGTCACAATGCTCAGCCAATCAGGTTTAAGGAGGTGAACTACCTGTTTTATAATAATAATAATCAATAATGCTCAGTTAGGTGCTTGATTCTCTTCACCTGTGTGATGGGTTTCAAGGAAACTCCTGAATCTGATTATTGATTGGCGTGTCCCCATACTTTTAGCCATGTTCTATAACAGAGCTGGCAACAGGAAGACTATTTTGTGTTAAATTCATCACATATTGTGCTGATTACATCACACTGTGACATGATAACAGAGCAGATCTCAGCCGCTCGGGTTCAGCACGGCGGCAACGGAGGAGATTACATTTAGTAATTTTACATCCTGTTCAAAACCAGCAAAAGCTCTCATTGTTCTGTGTGTGTGTGTGTGTGTGGGTGTGTGTGTGTGGGAGGGTGTGTGTGTGCGCATTCTTGCGCCTTAAGCCTGAGTGTGGCTTTAGGGACTATCACAACATCGGTTTTGAGCAGATGTGATAAATAAAGAAATAAATAGATAAATAAATAAATGCAGCACAGCAGTACAATACAGGAATAAAAGACGGTCTATAAGGTAGAGTCAGCACAGTCTGTTCACTCAGAGAACAAAGTGTCCTCTTTCCTGTCTCCACACACCTGACACAGCGCAAGAAGAAAATTGACTATAGTTTGTAAAGAAAGATATTGTTCCAGCCTTATGGAAGAGATAACAACCAATGAGGGGGCTTGATATCAGAAAATAACATGCAGTGAATAAAAATAACACCAAGCACCCAGAGCCGAGGATTATTATTATTTTTTATCATCATTGTTATTTTGACAGAACTTTCTTCAGTCGTGACCATAAACCAAAAAAATATATATATAATTCCAAATCCTATTGTTTACCTCAAATTAATATTTAATTAATTATGAAGGAAACCTTTAATCAGGGCGGCACGGTGGTGTAGTGGTTTGCATGTCCTCCTCTCAGCACTAGGGATTCCCGGTTCGAATCCCAATCTGGATGGAGTTTCCATGTTCTCCCCGTGTCCGCGTGGGTTTCCTCCGGGTTCTCCGGCTTCCTCCCACAGTCCAAAAACATGGATCAAGTCAACTGAATTCTCCAAATTTTCCCATGTAGAGTGTGTGTGTGTCTGTGCAAGTGAGTGTGCGCCCTGTCCTGGGTGTATCTGCCCAGCACCCAAGACATG
>JAFMOD010000689.1:310253-314179 GCA_019802435.1 Corydoras maculifer | reverse complement strand
TTTTTTTTTTTTTTTTTTTTTTTTTTTTTTTTTCAGGTCTGTTGTCACGGGTGACTCGGTCATGCTGTTTGTGACGGTCGTATGTTTGGAAAAGGCCATTATTTCTGTTTTATGAGCACAAAGCCAGATCCCTGAAGGCATGTTTGGGTAAGTATGGGGTGGAGGAGCACGACTTATGCATTCAGAGTCCTGACCCCAATCTCTTCCAACAGCTTTGGGATGAACTGGAATGAGAAGAGATTGAAAGACAGGTCCACTCGTCCGAACACAAGTGTCTGACCTCACACATGCTCTTGCTCGATTACAGCTCTTGTAGGTGTGGGCGTTTCAGTCCAGTGGATAATGTATGGAGGTGGTGTTTTGAGGAACACTGTCTTGTTTGGACGTTTTTGATCGCTTTGTGCTGGAGCTTCAGGTCAACATTGGGTTCTGTGTTTGATTTCAACTCAGCCTTCAGCTTTGTTTTTATTTCCGTGATCGGGTGTGCAGTGCAGATCCCCTCGCTTTATGCTGCCACCCAAATATGTCCATGCAGATGCCTCAAGACCAGTTAAATCTTCTGAGTCTCTGACTCAAACTCTCTGCCACTCATCCCTGCATCACTCTTCCATATCATTAATTTATCACTCGTCTTGGGAAGCTTGGACCAGGTACATTTGCTCTTCTGTAGACGTGTCCGTCACCACAGCAGGGGGATCAATCCACCATAAACCACTTTGCACACTTTTACACTGGATGCCCTTCCTGATGCCCAACCCCTAAGATGGAGACTTGTAACTAATCTATTTTGCCTTCTGCTCTCACACACACCCTACATCCCTACAGAACACACAGTGAAGTGAACACATGAGCCCGGAGCGATGGGCAGCCCTGTACATGGTGCCCGGGAAGCAATTGTGGTTGGGTGCCATGCCCAAGGACACTTCACTTACTTTGGGGACCAAGTATCGAACCGGGGATTTCCAGGTCATAAGGCTGGTTCCTTAACCGCAAGCCTACTTCTTCCCCAGATCCTATAAGACTGTGCCCTCACTTGGAAATAGAACCAGCAATCCCATCGCCCTGAAGTGGCGCCGCCGTTTGTCGTTTTAGTTCAGAAACGACACAAACGTACAGTACGTATCTCAAGTTGTCAGAATCTGAACGTTTCGAGGCGCGTTCATTCTCAACAAGTCATTCTTTTTGAGAGCGTAGATAAAGTTTTTTCTACAGTCAGCGTCTGCCGTGTTCCAGTGGCAGGGCGGCAGTGATGTGTGTCGTCGCGGTGGTGAGAGCACAGTTGGAAATCTGGTATCGGAAGGTTCTAACGGATAAACGGTGCAGACGATCACTCACAAATAGTGTGATTTAAATGAGTCGGCCCTTGTGTGCGGTCTTTCTGCGGCTGCTGTATCTGAATACACAATAGATCTCCAGAAGCTCGTAAGAAATCCCAAAAATGTCGTACTGAATTGGAAATTTGATGTTTCTTGTCCTTCGAAATGAAAAAGGTAAATCTGACGTTCTAATTACCTAATTCTATTTTAAACACCAACATGGCTTCAATACTGAATTAGTGTGTATTCAGTGTGTACTGATGAGACCTGTTTGCTTTGCTAAAGCTCTCTCACATCCCTATAATTTGCATCACAGTGGCATTTTCTGGGAAGGTGCCACTTTGCCGTCTTCTCTTTCTCTTTTTGTTTTTCTTTGTTTTTCTGTATTCAGTCATATTTGTTTTTCCTCCGGCTCTTTCCTCCTTTGGCGGCCTGCCATCTGTTAGCCGCTATATATCCTTCCTACTTTGCTTATATCCTCTGCGTAAATGTCAGATAAAAGGGCAACACCCGCTCAGCTCTGCTGCTGGAAAACAGCAGTCAGCCTTCAGGTGGAGCAACGGCAACAAACACGCTCACGCTCACCGACTTCCAAAATTTAAAAATCACCTGACTTAAAATAAATGAACTTTAAGCTCAAAGAGCCACATTCATATTTATTGCAGCACGGTTGCTATGTAACATCGCCAGAATTATGTAACCGCATCTCAACAACAGGAAGCCAAGTTCTAATGACGAGCTCAGCTACTTATAACACAACTCTGTAACACTTGCTGATCCAGCATTCAGAATGCGTTGTAAACACAACAAAGCTGTATAAAGTATATACTGTACGTGATGAGCCTTAATTTATATACATAGTTATGTTAATAACCACACTCATTGAGTGTTATTAGAACATCTCATCCAGGTTTCTACCATAACCTGACATAATGCATTAGAAAGTCTCGTGTTTAACTCTTTATTAGACTGGTATGAATGCTTTATAAAGCTTTACAAATGCACTTATAATGTATTGTGAATACTGAATTCATCAAACTTTCATAGAATTTCTCATATACAGAATGTGGGGTTCTTTTAAAAAACATGAGGTACTGGATTCAGTTTCGGTCTTTTTTTCAGGTGAGGGGTCACATTTTTCACTCCAACCACTTTCCAACAGTCCACTCTGAAATATTCAACTTAAATAAATAAATGAAACGGTGATGACACGGACAAACATTTCAAATCAGTTTCTGCCTTCATGTGAGAACGAGCTTTTTATGGAAATGGGAGCTGTTCTTATGTTTGAAGGGAAGTGTGGAGGAAACAAGAGGACCGTGAGATGAAAGGAATAAAAAAGAAAGTTTGGACAAAAGAAGCAGCGAACGAGAAAGAAACGAGTGCATCATGATCGCAATGTTCAGCGGAGAAGGTCAAAGATTTTTCATGCCATTTGAAGTGACTCTCACACTTATAGTGCATTGCTATTACTAAACAGAGAGAGAGAGAGAGAGCGCGAGAGAGGGAGATGCATTATATTATGAAAGCTTGATAATGAAACACTCCATTATTGAATTTGAATGCGGGCAGTAAAATCAATGTCAGTGTTTTAGATGCAATCTCGGCCTAATGTACAGAGTAGAAAGTCATTTAGGCAAACACACACACACACACACTCTGACACACTGGAGGAGTATATTTCTGAACGTGGGGTCATAACGAGCCTCTCTTACATACTGGTAGCTCTGCGTGTTTCATATTTTTTAGCTCAAGTGCTTTTTTTCTTTTTTAATAAAAATGTAAGTAAACTCATCACTGTTGCCTAGTTACACACGAACTTGTAGGTCTAATGGATAGATGTTTGTTAAATGGATAAATGGATGCATGTATGGATAACCCCAAAAAGACAGATCACTGTGTTTTAACAGTGTTGGGTCCATTGTTGGGTCAGGTTCTCCACCTTACCATTAGTACAGGAAATGGCACTGAAATAATAAAATTCTACACCACCCTCTTGACTAAGTACCCTGCCGGATCTGCCGTTTACTACTGCTGGTCGAGTTAAGGATACTAAAGTCTCTAGAGTTTGTCTGCTAATCAGTTATAATGTCAAATCTCAGAGATTCCTTAGTGCGGTCTCCTCAGCTTCAAAGTTGTAAAGATGCTTTATGTCGATGCACAGTTGCAAAAAAGTTATGGATAAACAAACGGACAGAGAGGTTTGGATCTGTAGAGAGGACACATGGATGGTGTAGTTATTGCGAAATAAAAAGTTTAAATATGTAATATTCATTTATTCATTCATTAATGCCCATCCAGGGGAGAACGTTTCGGGCGCTGGGCAGACACACCCAGGACATGGCACCAATCTATCTCTGGGCACACGCTCACACACACACACACACACACACACACACACTATATGGGGCAATTTGGAGAACTCAATTGACTTGATCCATGTTTTTGGACTGTGGGAGGAAACCGGAGAACCCGGAGGAAACCCACGCGGACACGGGGAGAACATGGAAACCCCACCCAGATGGGGATTCGAACCGGGAATCCCTAGTGCTGAGAGGAGAACATGCTAACCACTAAGCCACCGTGCTGTCAAATATATATATATATATA
>JAFMOD010000689.1:295253-305253 GCA_019802435.1 Corydoras maculifer | reverse complement strand
CTGGGTGGAGTTTCCATGTTCTTCCCGTGTCTGCGCGGGTTTCCTCCGGGTTCTCCGGTTTCCTCCCACAGTCCAAAAACATAGAACAAGTTAATTGAATTCTCAAAATTGCCCCCTATAGAGTGTGTCTGTGTGAGTGAGTAAGTGTGTGCCCAGCGATGGATTGGCGCCCTGTCCTGGGTCTATCTGCCCAGCGCCCGAGACGTTCTCCCCTGGATGGGCATGGGGAACCCCACCGCGACCCTAATAGAGGATAAGCAAAAGATAATGAATGAATGAATGAATATTTATAGTTAAAATATTCTATATTATATTTATATCTGTAGTTGTATATTATTTATATTATATATATTCATAGTTGTATATTATTATATTTCACATACCTATATACTGTATTTTTGTATTTTTCAAAAAACATTCTCATTTTCTTCTTTAAAATTTAATTTTTAAATTATAATTTTAAAATACCAGGGTAATCGGGGTCCGTGACCCATAATTTCGTTCTTATCTCATGTACCACATGTGATATTAATGATAATAAAGTTTTCTTGAATCTTGAATAAAATTTCAGTCTGTAATGGACTAACATGAGGTATGACTCTATAGTGACAGTTCTGTTTTAGTTATTGAGGTAAACAGACTGACGCATGGATCTAAAGGTTCGGATCATTTTCTCATACAACTCCAATGACATTTATGACCCTGTCAGTTTACTTTGAAATTAAGCATTTAATGCACGGAGCTTACCTAATTCTGGATTAAATGAGCCTTGTCTGAAAGTCGCGGCACGGTGGCTTAGTGGTTAGCACATTCGCCTCTCAGTGCTAGGGATTCCCGTTTCGAATCCCCATCTGGGTGGAGTTTCCATGTTCTCCCCGTGTCTGCGTGGGTTTCCTGCGGGTTCTCCGGTTTCCTCCCACAGTCCAAAAACATGGATCAAGTTAATTGAATTCTCAAAAAATTGCCCCGTTTAGAGTGTGTCTGTGTGAGTGAGTGTGTGCCCAGCGATGGATTGGCGCCCTGTCCTGGGTCTATCCGAGGCGTTCTCCCCTGGATGGGCATGGGGAACCCCACCGCGACCCTAATAGAGGATAAGCGGGAGATAATGAATGAATGAATGAATGTCTGAAAGTCCAGACCTCGGTGCTTGAGACAATCGAGATAATCCAGGTTTATTTATTTACATATATATATATATATATATATATATATATATATATATATATATATATATAGTGCAAAAGTCCGGAAAGTATTCACAGCGCTTCACTTTTCCCACATTTTGTTACGTTACAGCCTTATTTCAAATTGTATTAAATGAATCTCTTTTCTCAAAATTCTACACAAAATACCCCATTATGACCATGTGAAAAATGTTTTCTTGAGAGATTCGAAAATGTATTAAAATTAAAAAACAAAGAAATCATATTTACATAAGTATTCACAGCCTTTGCTTAATACTCTGTAGAACCATCTTTGGCAGCAACTACAGCCTCAAGTCTTTTTGAATATGATGCCACAAGCTTAGCACACCTATCTTTAGGCAGTTTTGCCCATTCTTCTTTGCAGTACCTTTGAAGCTCCATCAGGTTGGATGGGAGACCTCTGTGCACAGCCATTTTCAGATCTCTCCAGAGATGTTCAATCGGATTCAAGTCTGTGCTTTGGCTGGGTCACTCCAGAACATTCACAGAGTGGTCCTGAAGCCACTCCTTTGAGATCTTGGCTGTGTGCTTCGGGTCGTTGTCCTGCTGAAAAATGAACCGTCGCCCCAGCCTGAGCGCTCTGGAGCAAGTTTTCATCCAGGATGTCTCTGTACATTGCTGCATTCATCTTTCCCTCTATCCTGACTAGTCTGCCAGTTCCTGCTGCTGAAAAACATCCCCATAGCATGATGCTGCCACAACCATGCTTGACTTTAGGGATGGCATTGGCCTCGTGATGAGCAGTGCCTGGTTTCCTCTAAATATGACGCCTGGCATTCACACCAAATAGTTCAATCTTTGTCTTATCAGACCAGAGAATTTTGTTTCTCATGGTCTGAGAGTCCTTCAGGTGCCTTTTGGAAAATTCCAAACGTGCTGCCTTGTGCCGTTTACTAAGCAGTGGCTTTTGCCTGGCCACTCTGCCATACAGGCCTGATTTGTGGATTACTGCAGAGATGGTTGTCCCTCTGCAAGGTTCTCCTCTCTCCACGGAGAAACGCTGCAGCTCAATTTAGATGGCCGGCCAGCTCTAGGAAGAGTCCTGGTGGTTCCGAACTTCTTCTATTTACGAATGATGGAGGGCACTGTGCTCCTTGGAACCTTCAAAGCAGCAGAAATTTTTCTGTATCCCCAGATTTGTGCCTCGAGACAATTTTGTCTCAGAGGTCTACAGACAATTCCTTTGACTTCATGCTTCGTGTTTGCCCTCTGACATACAGTCAACCGTGGGAGGTGGGAGGTGTGTGCCTTTCCAAATCATGTCCAGTCAACTGGATTTACCACAGGTGGACTCCATTTAAGCTGTAGAAACAGCTTAAGGATGATCAGTGGAAACAGGATGCACCTGAGCTAAATTTTGAGCTTCATGGCGAAGGCTGTGAATACTTATGTAAATGTGATTTCTTAGTTGTTTATTTTTAATAAATTTTCAAAACTCTCAAGAAAACTTCACATGGTCATAATGGGGTATTTTGTGTAGAGTTTTGAGAAAAGAGATTAATGTAATACAATTTGGAATAAGGTTGTAACGTAAGAAAATGTTGAAAAAGTAAAGCTTTCCGGAATACTTTCCGGATGCACTGTATGTGTGTGTATGTATATGTATATATATATATATATATATATATATATATATATATATATATATATATATATATATATATATATATAGGCTTATAGTCAGATTTATCACCAAGAAATGAAAATATTTGCGCTTCCGACTTATGAGTACGCTCGCCAGCAGGAGGGCATCTAAACTTAGAAGAGGCTGTGAGAAAATCATTTCCCCCCTGCATTGTTTTTATCGATCATCACTGAGATGAAGAGAAGATGAAGTGTCTGGGAGTTCTGAGAGCAGCGAGCTACAGCCATTAATCTACAGCATGGGTGTTTACCTGTATAATTCATCTGAATGGCGATTGAAGTCATTGCATGCTGTTGTTGCGCTGTGTTAAAGGAGGTGTGTGTGTGTGTGTGTGTGTGTGTGTGTGTGTTACATGCAGCACGCTGGATTTCTTACAGCAGGCTTAAATACCAGATGGTATCTTTAACAGTGGCTCAATCGATCGTGCAGAATGTCAGTCATGAAAAGCAGAGCTCTCTGTTATGGTTTTAACCTTTTGCTTCAGCGTGTCAGAGATGACAATCACAAAGCTCTCCAGCAGCTCTCCAGCTCGTGTTCATTCATTTTTAAATATGATTAAAATGATTGCTATACTCAGTGCATACACTTGCACTCCCTGACACGGTGCACGGGCGGTTGGGCGGGTCACCGACTCGCCGTCGACAGCGTGGTCTTTAAAGCGAGGCTGTCGTTGTGCAACATGTGTTTGTATGCAAACATGTGTTTCTCACTCTTTCACGAATAAGTCATGTTAATTACGCACGAAAACAGCAGCCAATTCTGAGCGTGGAGTTGGAATTATGGCATCCATCACCATTAAATACGAGAGCGGGAGGCGTTCCTGTTCGGATGAGTTTAAAAAATGCACAGATGCACAAGTGGATGCGATGAATGAACGCAGGCTGATCGCGTTATTGATCCTAAAACCTCGAGATACGCTGTATGAGCAGAGTGCTGAAAACTAAAACATCCATCCTTTATCCAGCCATTATCTTCCACTTAATCCTTTACTGGGGTCATGGGAGGGGGAGTTCCAATGCCCATCCAGGGGAGAAACATACAGTAAGTATATAAGGGCAATTTAGAGCAGCCAATTCACCTTGAATCCATGTTTTTTGGACTGAGAACCGGAAGGAAAGCCATTGGGACACAGGGAGAACATGGGAACTCCACCCAGACCAGGATTCAAATCTGCTCATCACTACACCCACCCCCTCATGCCACCTGAAAACATTAAATCTGAATGAGAAGTGAGTCCGGCTGCAGGAATTTAAATCTGGAGATCAGATTAACCTCAGATCGGTCCTGTTAATGGGATTACGCCATTCCTGGAAGCATGTTGTGAGTGATTTCAAAGTTCTGTTCTGATATTCATTGTCTTAATATTGTGTGGTTTGTTATAAATATATAGTGATTATCAACCAGAGTCAGGTTTGATTGACAGCTGGTTAATGACGGCTGAATTAGCTTTCTCGCACCCCGTTGTTAAACTGACTGACTGTCAGCTCCAGACAAACCACACACTTCAGAAGTTTCTTTACACTCAGAACTCTGTGACATGGGGGGGGGGGGTATCAATCATTTTGATTGATGGGTGGATCAGCCACTCAGATCCTGATCGATTGCTTTAATTTGTACTATTTTAAACGACTGTGACGTTTCAGTCTTTATGGGATTGTTTGTCCCACACATGTCAATTGCTAAACCCCAGGACCACCACAGGTAAGGAACTTTTTAGGGTGGTGGATCATGCTCTCATTGCCACCATTGAAGTCACATTGTTGTTTGAAGACGCAGCATGTCTGTTGATCCGTGTAAAGTTTGTCTTTCAGTCCAAAGAATCCATCCAAAAGTGTTCAAAAACACTTGACTTTAAGTTTAAAAATCACTGTCATGATCTAATTGGCAATTTATTTCCATTCATTTTCTAAGCTGCCGTTCCTAATTAGGGTCGCTGAGGGTGTTGGACAGGCTGCCATTCCGTCTCAGAGCAGTTAGGGCAATAAAATATTAGCTATTTGAACGCAGTGCAGCTGCATCACTGAGAAACCGCTTACATTTCATAAAGAAAGTTTCTTTCTGCGGGAATCGCTCTCGACGGCCATGATAACTTCAGAATGTCCAGGACTCCATCACATATGGAATACAAGATGAAATAAACACTTTTTTTTACACTCCCCTTTAATAAGCTCTTCACTCGTGATGCATTACACTGTGTGAGTTAAATGCATCCAGCCCGGTTGATTACTTCTGCTGTTTTACATCCGTCTGTAGAAACACAGGGAATTACATATTCATTAAAGCAAACATATACTATTCCGGACAGATGCTGCTGGTAAATCAGCTTGTGTCTCTTTCATCAGGTCTCACGAAGTCTTTGTGAATCCTGCCGTCGCAATTTCCATCAGTCTGAATGAATTTGTTGGGATCTGAGATTATGAGACGATTTCTCTCTCCAGTGCGCTGTGGTGAAAAGCCTCATTTGCATTTTTAATGTACGTTATGCTGTACATGTGCCAGCTTTGGGGAAAAATAATTTAGTGGCTGTCAAGAAATAATGAATAATTATCATTTGGCATGCATCATACCTCTAAGCACAATGTCTTCCGTCATTTTTACTCCAAAAGCATTATCGGCAAATAAAGAGAAAGCGCTCGAAATGTCCAAAATGTTTCACGTTTCGAAATGAAACTTAATTATTGTTTATTTGCTTCAAAATGTGTTTTAAAACCCATCGTTCAGACTTTACTGAATACTTAACCCTCCTCTGTTCTCACATACAAACAAATTTAAGAGAAAATGTTGGGAGACTTTTTAAAAATGCAATAAAAACTAAAATCTGTTTTTGGTAATGATTAATTAAAACATTAATAGTGTTGTAACACTTTTGGATGGCTGCAGATTTAACAATTGGGGTTATTTAGTATTTAAATAAAATCTACAGAATACAGATGATTAACTGTGGTTCAGCTATTGGTGCCAAACCTTTTTTTTTTACCTTTTAAAAATTCTTATACAATTCTTTATATCATAAAAATATTTGGGAAGTCAAAGGAAATACAGGAATAAACACAATGCATTTCTTTATGCTGTTACATTTTACACCCGTGAGAAGACAAGCTCTAGTAGACAATTGTGGCTCAGGCTTAACTTAAACCAGTTTATTTAATCCTCAGGTTCAGCTTGTCTTCGTGAACCTGCCCTATAAAAACATGTTGTATAAATAAAACACCTTTCTGAGTTCCAGTCTCACTGCAGTAATGTTCGAGGCTGTTTTTTGGCTCGCTCTCTATTTGGTGAATCAATTCCAGGCCACATTTCAAGGTCCCAGTACTAATTTTAAAATGTTTTCTATTCATTGATGTGGCCATTTAAAGCTAACATTGACTTTAACAGTCGCTCAACCTCGTTGCTCATGTACAGGAAGCACGTTGACTAAATTTTAATGAAGACCAACTAAAATCTTCCTGAACTAATGAGCGTCTGCTCCTCAGACTCCCTGGAGGTGCCTTAGACATCATTCTAAAATCAATAGAAGAGCGTGAAATAGAAAATTATCCACATTGAAATAACGACGTCCAAAGCACTGATCGCTGAGAGACCATTAGCGAGCTCCAGCTGAGTTATACACATTCAGGTTTTTTCGGGAACGCACCTCTTTCGATTACGGCACTAGAACCTCACTTTGATGCAGTAATTTGTGATTCATAACATTGTGCTGTTAACAACTTACAAGGGAAGATTGCAGGGCGTCGGTCAGCAACCAAAACAAAGACGCCTCCTGATCAGCATCGACTTTGAGTTCAGCTGGGGCTTGTGGGAGTGAGGGCAGAACATGGACAACAAATTATCTTAGATCATTAGAGTGGAACGTCACCTGTCTGGATTAGAGGAAGGATGAGGGACATGAGACACTGCCAGGACGACAGATAGTTATTTAAAATATTTAGATTCTGGTATTTTGGTATGTTCTCAATCCCTCAATCTTTCAATAATAAATTGTCACGTTGGCAGTGGTGAGCACATCCCACCTAGGGATCCAGATTTAAATCCCAATATGGGTGGAGTTTACATGTTCTCCCTGCGTCAGTCCAAAAACATGGATTCAAGGTGAAGGGGCTGCTTTTGGATCACAGTGTTTTTTATATTAAATTCTGTTAATTCTTTCAGGATGGGAAAGGTGTCCAGATTGATTTCAACAGGACGTGGGGGGGGGGGGGGATTACAGGGTCTTTGAGACAAACACCTTCCAAAAAAAAATCGATAAAGTAGGCAGCATCACACAGCAGCTATAATTTCAAAGGTTATTTCATGTAAGTGCGGTTACCAGGTGTCTGGTTTTAGGTTTTGTTGCCTGGATGATGAAATGTCAGGTCGACTCTCAGTCTAAATGCGTTCCATTAGTTGAAGTAGATAAAGCAGTAGTCCAGCCCCGTCATCAAGCTGTCTCTCTCTGCGCTGGTGTAGGTTCCACTCAGAAGTGATTATGTCATGCCATGTGGGCTGAGGTTTTCAGAAGCATTTGCATCTCAAACCACATATACTTTTACTAAATGTCCAATTAGTGCTCATATTCTGCTGGGTGGCAAGCGGACACGTGGGTGTTTAAAAGAAAAGCAAAATATGTACTGTTTGTTATGGCAGACTGTATTATTAAAATGAAAGTGAGCTTGTTATTGCTCAGTTCCACCAACTTCATAAAAACACAGGGAGATGCGTAATGAAGCAGGTGAGGTGGAGGTTCTTCCTCTACGAGTCCAACAGAGGTGGAAAGTAAATAAAAATAAATAAAAAGCTTTTATATTTTTAGAGCTGCATTCATTTTGTGGATTTGGAACGTATCAAGCAGAATAATTGGGTTGCAAAGGGTTATGGTGTATATTGGAATCACCTGTTCATCTGTTTTGCATGTTTTTAGATCATTAAAAGAATGTAGTGACGCTCATGAAGGAAGAACGTGGTGGAGAACATGCAAACCCGAAAAAGTCAAGGATCAAGTTCAATACAAGAGAGTGCCACCACTTGAAAACTTCATCTCAGTTTTTATTGCTAAAATCAACGGTGAAGCCAAACATCTGCTCCAATCATGTGGCAAGGGAAGTTTGCATGTTCTCCCCACATATGTTTTTTTTGGAGCTGAATGTCCTTTCACTCTTCAAGGTTATAAAAGTGATGAAGTAGCAAAACAAAAAAAAAGTGTGAAAGTGACGAACCAGCAGCCTGTCCAGTCCAGGCTGTTTCAACACCTTTTACCTTCTAATTTATACATCCATTATATTCCGCTTTATCCTATATTAGGGGGGAGGGGGGGGGGCAGATACACCCAGGACAGGGCGCCAATCTATCACTAGTCACACACTTACCCACACAGATACACTCTATATGGGGCAATTTGGAGAATTTAATTGACCTTGATCCATTTGTTTGGACTGTGGGCGGAAACCGGAGAACCTGGTGGAGAACATGGAAACTTCACCCAGATTGGGATTCAATCCCTAGTGCTGAGAGAAGAACATGCCAACCACTAAGCCACCGTGCCACCCACCTTATAATTTAATGACCTTAAATTAAAAACGGAGGCTAAATAAGATTTCTATATCATGACATAATCCTCCTGACATAATCATGTGATGTGGAACTACCGGCTGATTTATTCATCACATTTAGCTCCTACTCAATTAATGCAAAGACAGAAGAAGCCGATGTTGTTGCACTTTAATATTCTCACCGCTCGCAGGCCATAATAATATACAGTAGTGAATTTATATCAGTTAAATAATAACTGCACAACAATGAGCAGCGTTTGCTAAAGACATCTTCGAGAGAAGCAGGCTTCATTAGAATGCAGTGAGTAGGCTGATGGAAGGATGGATATAGCAGTAGATAGAGGGAGGAAGAAGACCTCTGCCTGGCCTTTGGTGCCGGAGGAGGAGTAAATGGACAGGACATTAGATAAATGAGGAGAGAAAAGGCAAGTTGACAGAGTAACGGGGCCAGTGAGTGGAATGGATGAGTGAATGGATGGAAAAATGAGAAACAGGCAGAGTCATGTCTGCCTGCAGGGACTCGTCCATCTTGTAATGAGCAGAAACGGGACGAGGCGAAGAAAAATCGAAAGATGAAACAAAAAGGAACACAGTTATGTGATTAAACGGATGTGATGAGCCTGTGAGATCCAGGCATTTTCTAATTTGGCTTTGTTTCTTCGCTTTATTGTTACAAATTTGTAGAGCAGATTTAAAATCTGGTTCTGTTACAAACAGTTGGTTTGACTAAAGCATCATTATCACACCGCACTAAATAAACATTTAAATTAATCTTGATTAGAGCTGATTCGTTTTGTTGCATTGGTTTAGTGTCACTGCACTAAATACCAGAAGGGGCTGGAATATAATTACACGTTACTGAGCGTGTCCGGTCAGGGGGGGTGATGGAGAGGCCAGGACATGAAGACGGACATTAATTGTGTTTAGGTTCATATATTTATTGTCCATTGCATCAATTTCAGTTACCTTATACATCCAATGTGTAGTTCTACAGACCACAATCTATAATTTTCTGTCCATATCATACGATGGCTGATGCTTAGGACCCACACAGCAGGAATTATTTGGGTGGTGGATGAGTCGCACATTGATATTGGATTGGTGTCAGTGTGTGTTATGTTGGTATGTGTGCATCAGTGATCCCACTGAACTGAGAATCAACCACCAACCCATAATATCCCAGAGCAGTGCAACACACTGACTCTCCAAATTATTCACCGCCCTTTGACTACCTGCTCTAGATGACCTGACCATTAAAGAACAGAGTAATGGTGACTAACTCTATATAAAGATAAACCGCTATCCACAACGTGCATTTTATTTTATTATACAGTATAAGTATATAGTAAGGGTGGCAGGGTGGCTTAGTGGTTGGCATGTTCTCCTCTCAGCGCTAGGGATTCCCAGTTTGAATCGCAATCGGGGTGGAATTTCCATGTTCTCCCCGTGTCCGTGTGGGTTTCCTCTGGGTTCTCTGGATCAAGTGAATTAAGTTCTTTAAATTACCCCATATAGAGTGTGTCTGTGTGAGGGAGTGTGTGCCCAGCGATAGATTGGTGTCCTGTCCTGTGTGTATCTGCTCCGCGCCTGAAACGCCCTCCCCTGGATGGGCATGGGAACCCCCC
>JAFMOD010000689.1:215780-288442 GCA_019802435.1 Corydoras maculifer | reverse complement strand
TAATAATAATAATAATAATAATAATAATAATAATGATAATAATAATTGTTTCTGAACTGATTAAGGACTTTCTGTTAGTTGAGTTTTAATTACATTAAAACTAAATCTCTCTCACACTCTTGCTCTCTCACTCTTTCTCGCTCTCTTTCAGACTTCATTAGCCTTAATTACTTTATTCGAACTTTTAGGAGTTGTTCAGAGATTTGTTCTGGACTAATGCCAGATTTTCTTGGTGTAATTATTTATTACGCTTGTCTATAATTCATACATGTGAATGGCTTTATTATTTCACCCTCATTCCCACTGTGTTTTGTTGGGATTTTGTTACTGACTTCATTAGATTTATTTATTTCTGAGGAAAATGCACCACAATAATGAAATTCCTCCGACTGAGAGGAGAAAAAAACTTGAAATATTTAAATGGAACATTTTAATACCCAGCAGAATGCAAATAAGTAATTTATTAGAAACTCATCTTATAATAGTTTTATTAACCTTTTCACTTCAGCCAACTGATATTTTAGGCTTAATCTCTTTTTAAGTAACGTTTCCTCAAATAATAAAGATCTCATGAAGGAAAAAAAGGTGATTACGGAGGAGATTAGAGTCAGGGCATCATGGGTCTGAGGTCGGCCTCCCAGGTGACAACAGCCAGGAGAGCCAGCTGTGTCAGTGGACACACACACACACACACACACATTCCCTCTCTCTCTCTCTCTCTCTCTCTCACACACACACACACACACACAAACATACACAGAGTGATCAAAGAGAAGCAGGGCAGACTGTTGCTGCGGGAGATACACTGCGGGAACAGATTAAGTGGTATGGAAGGATCGAGATGTGCTCCAGTATAAGTTGTTCGTGAAATAAGATTGGGAAAGTGAGCACCAGAAAAGAGGGAGGGAGCGAGAGAGGGAGGCTCTAAAATCCCAAATCTTGATGCATACTCACATTAATCATACTAACATTTTAAGGTTATCAAATAAATATAAACATTTATTATAATACAGAGGACCTGGCTCACGATGTTCTGTTCTGCCTAAAAAAACCTGTTATAATCCTTCATAGACTTTATGCATTGTGCATTGGAACACAGCCATGCTAAAACAAATAGAGTAAGGCCTTCCCTAAACTGTTTCCACAAATGCAGAAGCATTAGATTATCCAACGTTCACGACTTAGTGCTTGATTTTATAAAATTAAACATTCAAATGTAATGATTTAAGAGATGTTCTAATATGTTTGTCCATATAGTTTAAAAAATGTTTTCTAGTCTCATTTTAAATGTATTATTAATATTATAATTAGCAGCAGACATTGTGGCATTAATCAATCTGTCAGAACGTGAGACATCTGTGGAATTTAAAAGATCAAAAAATAAAAAAAAGAGCTTAAAAAAAGTTTGGATTTGAAATTCAGGCTTTGAGTGATGATGTGACATGCAGCATCTGTGGATTGTTGTGGCCACACTGAACGTTTGATGAAGTTCCAACAATAAGAGGGTGAGAAAGTGGGCAAGAGAGAGAGAGAGAGAGAGAGAGAGAATCTGGACAGGTGATCAGCAAATCCTGCATATTTTCAAGTGTGAGTTCAGATCTAAAAGTTTACTGGAAACAAAAACAGAGGGAGATCATCAGACGCATAACGGATCCAACATTGACCGTGTTATTTATAACTGCGGAAAAGTGTTGGACTCATGAGGGACAGTACGGAAGACTTTATTTATTACTTCACCAGAATAAAGACTATTAAAGAATTATTTCTAAAATAAACCTGAGGAGACTGAAATTCCATCCATTATCTTCCACTTTGCGGGTGTGGGGGTTCCCTGTGCCCATCCAGGAGAAAATGTTTTGGGCGCTGGGCAGATACACCCAGGACAGGACGCCAATCTATCGCTGGGCACACACTCACTCCCTTACACACACACACTCTATAGGGGTAATTTGGAGAATTCAATTGACCTTGATCCATGTTTTTGGACTGTGGGAGGAAACCGGAGAACCCGGAGGAAACCAACGTGGACACGGGGAGGACATGGAAACTCCACCCAGATTAGGATTTGAACCAGGAATCCCTAGTGCTGAGAGGAGAACATGCCAACCACTAAGCCACCGTGCCTGGAGATTGCAATTGTTTTTATTTAAATCTCAATCTGGGTGGAGTCTCCATGCTCTCCTCAAATCCACGTGGGCTTTTTTTAGGTTCTCTGCTTCTCTTCCACAGTCTGAAAACAAGGGTTCAAGGTGAATTGGCTGACTGTACTCATTTATTTGTGCATTTTTTGCATATGTGTAAGACGATACATAAAACACTTACACAATCTGAATGTAAGTACTAGAAATAAAATAAAATAAAAATGAAACCATTGAAGCAGAATGGATTCATAGACGCTCAGCTCAGGTAAGCAGATGCCGTGAGACGCCACGCTACCTGCTGCTTCATTATACCTTCAGGCACGCTACAGTACTGCATTCTGGGAATAAATGAATGAGGCTCCATAAAGACGATTGCTTATCTTACTGCTATTAAGAATTTCCACATTTTCTTAGTTCTCCGCTTCATTTGAGGCCACAGAGATTAATGCCTCTGCATTCTGCTAATTGTAATTAATTATCATTTCTCGCTGGTTCGTTATTATTCGCTTATCTGTAAGAATCCTGAGGTCATAAGCCTCGCATGTACAGTGTGTCTCTAAAATCTCACAGTGTAATGAATTACCTTCTGGCTCCGTCATTAACGTCGGTGCATACATCTTTATTTCCCACCTTTCTGTCTGATGAGTGCGGTGAGAAAAAGTGTGTTCGGTATGTCCTGAAGCCATGCACAAGCTTTCCCCGTCTGCGCAACTGCGCAGTGTTTTCGGATGTTCTTATTGTTTGCATTTGTTCCACAAGGCAGTTCCTGTGAACCTGAGGAATGGCGTAAATGTCGTTAGTGCCATGAGCTGCCATGAGCAGAGCGATAGGAACATCATCCTCATCCTCATCCTCTTCATAATCATCTGAGACGAAGTCATAAAGAATCACGCAACTTTGTGGAATTCGACAAATTTATTGACTGTAAACATGCTCCAGCCAATCAACAATAATCAGTCTGATAATCAATGCTGTCTTCAGTTTCACAGCCACAGCACACACCTACATTATAATCAGAGTGACGTGATGAAGATGATGCAGTGTCTAAAACTTCAGTCAGATTCACTCTGCCTCAGTCCGATCTGCATCAGTCAGATGACAAAAAACAAACAAAACAAAAGCTGCTAAAAAACCTTCAGAACCAAGTTACAGAGATGGCTGGGTTTGGACTCTTATTTGAAATCCCCATCATTCCACCAGTTAAAAAAAAAAAAAAAATAATAATAATAATAACAATAATGATAATGATAATAAAATAATAATGATAATCATAATAATAATTAAATAATAATAACAATAATCAAAATAATAATGATAATAATGATAATAATGATAATGATGATGATGATGCTCCTCCTCTGGGATGTCCTCAGTGTTCCAAAGCTCAGATGTGAAGCACCTGAGTCACTTCAGCACATTCATGCCAATTCACTTCTTATGTTATAATATTGTTGTATATTAATGTCTCTTAACTTTAAAACTAATTTTGCCATCAACGTGTCTGGGTGGATGGATGGGTAGGTGGGTGGATGGGTAGGTGGGTGGATGTCCACTTTATGTAAGAAAGTAAATAATGAAGAAAAAAACGCAGTGAATTTCCTCTTTTCTGATGATGAAAGTTGTGAACATAAAGCATGCTTATCTTTGGTAATGGATGCCCGTCATTCCTCTGGTTAATCACAGATGCAGAGTTCTCAGTTCAGTTCTAATGCCGCTGCGGTTCCATCAAGTTTGACACAAAACACGCACAACGTTTAATTGACTTTTATACGGGCAGGAAATTGAATTAATAATTGTTTGCATTGTGGGAGAGTTTCAGCGTTTTCGAACAATTACTCGGAGACGAGCGTCTACATCAGGACGTGTTTGTGCTACAGTGACCTCGAGTGAGTTTTCATTTTAAAGATGAGTGACAAATAAATGTGCAACCTGGCAGCGGTCCAACCGCAGGCTGTATGGATTTAATTCTGTCAGGGAAATGGGATATTTCAATTTATTCTAATTGCCATGCCGGTCGTTCCATCCATCTGTCACTCCTTAGGTAATAAACAGAAAACCCACGCTGCAGGACTACCTTTTCTCAGCATACGTGTGATTGATTGCTTTCATTTTGAGACGGTTTAGCGGCAGCATTATGGACTTTTCGGTGACCCTTTGTTCAGACGGGAGGGGTTAGTTTTGTGGCAGATTATTTGCATGCGTTTGACAAAACCGCAGAAGCGCTTCGTAGGAGACACTTGTGCGATTGCAATCTGAATGTGGAACACCGTGATCTACTATCCTGTTTACAGAAAGACCTGTGTGAGTTTTTCTGATTTCCATTACACTCAAATAAGAGCCATGGGGGGTTTCACTTCAGAGGAATGAGAGCCTCATCCTCACCGAGCTGAAGGTGGGTGGAGCTGCAGGTCTCTGGTTTTCAGGGACAGAACTCTCCTCAATTAGGGGAATACCAGGATTAGAGGAAACCGGGTGAGGGTGATTATTGGGTTTGAATACACAGTTGGCATCGAGTGATGGGTGACAATTCCCTGAATGACCTACTGAATTAAAAGCTGATTTCAAGTTAGCGTCTTCAGCCCACAGTGTTTTCCCATAATTCAACTGGAGCTATTCACTACTTACAATTGTAATTAAAGACACAAAACCCTTAAAAATAACATAAAGAGTCTTGATTAGGTCCATCATTGAATAAAATTATGAACTTTTACGCTGAGGTTATGACCTCATGCAACAAAAGACGTGATGCAGCCGTGGTTGTCTGGATAATACAGACATACAGGCAGACATACAGACACACATACAGACACACATACAGACACACATACAGGCTTACAGACATACAGCCTTACAGACAGACAGCCTTACAGACAGACAGCCTTACATACATACAGACAGACATACTTACATACATACATACAGACAGACAGACATACTTACATACATACAGACAGACAGACATACTTACATACATACAGACAGACAGACAGACAGACAGACAGACAGACAGACATACTTACATACATACAGACAGACAGACATACTTTGATACATACAGACAGACATACTTACATACATACAGACATTCATTCATTCATTCATTATCTCCCGCTTATCCTCTATTAGGGTCGCGGTGGGGTTTCCCATGCCCATCCAGGGGAGAACATCTCAGGCGCTGGGCAGATAGACGCAGGACAGGGCGCCAATCCATCGCTGGGCACACACTCACTCACACAGACACACTCTAAATGGGGCAATTTTGAGAATTCAATTAACTTGATCCATGTTTTTGGACTGTGGGAGGAAACCGGAGAACCCGGAGGAAACCCACGCAGACACGGGGAGAACATGGAAACTCCACCCAGATGGGGATTCTAACCGGGAATCCCTAGCACTGAGAGGCGAATGTGCTAACCACTAAGCCACCGTGCCGCTACATACAGACATACTTACTTAAATACAGACAGACATACTTACATACATACAGACAGACATACTTACTTAAATACAGACAGCCTTACATACATACATACAGACAGACAGACATACTTACATACAGACAGACATACTTACATACAGACAGACATACTTACATACAGACAGACAGACAGACATACTTACATACCTACAGACAGACAGACATACTTACATACAGACAGACAGACATACTTACATACATACAGACAGACATACTTACATACAGACAGACAGACATACTTACTTAAATACAAACAGACATACTTACATACATACAGACAGACATACTTACATACTGACAGACATACTTACAGACATACTTGCATACAGACAGACATACTTGCATACAGACAGACAGACATACTTACTTACATACAGATTTACATACATGCACATTCTATTATCTTAGCGTTTAAACACGTCTAATTTCCATTTAAGATGTTTATTGTTGTGAGATGGCACTCTGTAGATGTCCCTTTACTGTCTTCTATAACGATCAAAAGCGGTGTGTGCATGAGTTTTGTGCACACAAGGAGAACATACCAAATCTTGCACCTAAAGCAAACCCCTTGCATAATATTTACTTTGTGCAGTTCTCATTAAAAAATGTTAATGATGTTTAATGTTATGCAGGTTTGAAGTTGCCAAGTTCAGCCCTCCATTTTCCAGACTGATCTTTCACTTTGACTTGCTCCAGGCTCTGTTTGTGTGTGTGTGTGTGTGTGTGTGTGTGTGTGTGTGTGTGTGTGTGTGTGTGTGTGTATGTGTGTGTGCACGTGCGTGCGTGCGCGCATGCCTGACTCATGCTGAGTAAATATACAAGGTGCCAAAGGTTGGCTTGGCTGAGACAGGGGGAAATGTTTTTATTATTATCATTATTATTACCACATCGATGTGTAGGCATCCATTAGGCACAGAAATATGCCTCGATGCCATTTGCATGGCCCATAAACTCCTGGAGGTCGCACGCCGCATAATAATCCAGCATAATGTTTTTTTTGGGGGGTTTTTTTGTCTTTTTTTCTAGAAAGAAAAGGGAAAGGAAACAGGCTTGGGAGGCTTCCGACAAATTGAACTATGCTAAGTGTAAATTTGTTTCTGCCCTGATTCGCAAAGTGATGCTTTCATTAATTTTCACTGGCACTGAGAGAGAGAGAGAGAGAGAGAGAGAGAGAAAGGCTAAAAGCACTTTGTAAACAGCCTGAAACCACCGCAATGGCCACCTCTTGTTGACCAAATTTTAAACGTTTCTGCCAAACCATTTCTCCTTCACTTCTTTGTGCAGAAACGTTGAGGGGGTTTATAGGGAATGCAGGTCGGGGCTGAATTCCAATGGACATATCTCTATAAATATTAAAGGCACTTCCTGCCATGTGACCAGCATCCACCTTTAATGTCACAGCACAGAGCATCAATGTAAACCAGCTCCAGCAGAATTAACAGCTCAGGTGAATTCACGAATACAAACCTTCAGTCCGTGTGTTTGTCATTGAATAATGGAACATTCAGCAACGATGTTCAGGCAGACGCACCACGTGTTGTTGCACGAACATAATTTGCTGAGATCGTTTGAAATAAAACAGGAGAATAAAGCTGACCTGTGTTTAAACATGAGCACACTTTTATTTTTCAAACTTATAGCGTCTCAAAACTGATGGAACAAAAGAAGTCATTTAGCATCAAGCACCCGGGGTCATCACAGGTCATCTGCTACAGCAGCGTGGTCATTAGAGTGTTTCTGCTTTCGCTCATGAAGCTGCTACTAATGTACTCTCGCAACCCAGCGGTGTACTGCAGTACCCCCTTCACAGTTAAGTGAGTCAACACACACACACACACACACACACACACACACACACACACACACACATACACAGCACAGGTGACTTCATTAGGTACATCTCTTATCATTGCACTTACCATGAAGATGAACTTTGTAATGTAGGCCATCTGTTTACACACTGTGTTAGGCCCCATTACTCTAATGGTCGTCTTTCTAATGGCCCCCTCAGGACCCTCACAGTTCAGGTATTGTTTGGGTGTTAAATAATTCTGTAGGACTTTCTATGGATCTGGTATTCATAATGCATTATAAACACATTCATAAAGCCTTATATTATAAGAATATATATGGGCCTATAGCACATGTCAAGTCTTTCTTAATGTATATAAATGTTTATAAGCACACTTATAGAGTGTTATAAGAACATGTGATAAGGCTTTATAACACAATGCGAGATAAATGTATATTTTAATTGGTAGTTAACTTATTGTACCAACCAGTGTCAAAGCCTTCAATCGTGTTAAACAAACCTCAATGTAAAAAAATCTTTAAAAAGTCTAAAAAATATATAGTTTATATCAGAATGCATTATAACAATTTGTGTTATAAGGCCTCGTGTCATATAGTTATAAGAGTTGACTGTGATTATAAAGATGAATGTACATTTAAGGCTTATGAGACATGTTAAGTGTGATGAATACTCATATGAGCCTCATATGAAGGGAGTAGTGCTTTACCGTGTGTGTGTGTGTGTGTGTGTGTGTGTGTGTGTTCTGATTTAAAGTGATAGCAGCTGAGTTGCAGGACTGCTTGTTCTTTGTTCTTTCGGGCGGTACCTGTGATTTGGGACGAGCACTTGAGCGTTGTTGCACTGCTGTTGAAGAATCGCGCTGTAATCAAAGAGTCCTGCAAAAGAAAACATGTTTAAAACTGGAAAAGCAGTCTGAACTGTAATTAACACAAACTGTGGCTCTGCAAATGATTTAATTGTGGGTCTTTACACCTTCATTACTCTATCATTTTATTAATTTTCAGCAGTAATTGTTGTTTTTTGTTTTTTTTTTCTCATTGTGGAAACGTTCCAGTTAAAATGTGTTGATCTGAAACTGTTAATAGAGAATTTTAATGAGCCTTGATTTCAGAACGCCAGTCGGGGTTTGAATGTCTAGTCTAGACTGTAACACACTGAAAAACACACTCTAAACTTTTCACAACACAACAGTGGACAAGGGAGGGATGTTACTGCTAAACAGCTCTCATCGTGTGGTGGACACGCTGGACGTTGATGGCTATGAAAGAGATTCCAGACGAGAAAATAAGGAGTTGCTTCTTTTGACAAGTGATCAGTCTGCCCCCCCCCCACCCCACAGTCTCAAGCATTCATGGAGTTTATTGTAGCCCGTGGTGATGTTCTCAAGAACTTGATGTGATGAGAGCTTCTCTAAAGGGGTTACACTGAGGGGATGTATGAGTGTGGAAGAAGCCCAGGCCTGTGTGAGCCAGCAATGAACATTCAGCCAATCCGATACAGGTGGTGGTGGTGGGAGAAGGGGGGTCCGGGGTTGTTGTTAGCCATTAGCATCCCTGTGGACACAAACAAATCAAGCCTTACTTGAAGTCCTTTGAAAAATTCTGGGATGGAGTCCAGAAATGTGCGGGGCTTTCTTCAGTGCTGCTCAGCACCAATGGCTTTATTTATAAACCCAAAGTATTACTCATAACGCTCGTGGCAAGAACGCCACAACAGGCCGAAGCAGACCAAACACGCATGGCTCCTTCACGTCTGTAATGTTAATAACGTCTCTAGTCGAGGACGTGATGAATGGCATAGTTCTGCAGACAGTGTCCAGCGTAAAACGCATGCGTTGGCATCCGCGCCAACCGAAAACGTAAATTAGAATTAGAATCCGATTCATCGCACGGCCGTCAGGTGAACGTCGGTTTAAACATGTGAATGGGGATGAAGGACGTGGCGATGTGCTTCAATGGGGGTGCTTCAGTGTGGTTGGGAATGTTTTAGTGGCAACTCTGCCAGCGTTTCTATTTGTCCAGGTCTTTATGCTGATATTAACAGCGTCTTTCGGTTGTCAGCACAGCGGAACTGATTCCACGGCGGTGTCGCATTGGAGGTGCTCCATGTTCCGAGGGCGTAATGTTCTGGCTCAATAGAGAATGGTACAAGGAATGTAAATGTTTCCATCTTTCAGGTTGCTCTGCACCTTCCATCTGCGATTTACAGCCAGATACAGGCTTTTCTCCTCCAAGATTTGGTGACTTATGATGATGTCATTAATGGTCAAGCACTGACCTCAGTGAGCTCATGGGACTCGGGTATAATTGGGTAAAGCTTGTGTTTTGCAGGAGACAATTTGTTTTATTTCCTGTCTGGGAGTCTGACACTGATGAACGGCAAAAGATGTAATAATCTATACCTCATCACACACACACACACACACACATTATCAGCACCATCTCTCTTTTTACTGTCCACATCGGTTGGCAAGCTCTAATAAATCTTTCATGAAGTGACATTAATGAGCGCGTTTATGATCTCGCAGATCCCACCGGTGTCAATTACACAACGTCCAAACAAAAAAGGGCCAATTAGGTTTCGTCACAAATCGCTCGGCCTGTTTTGCGTACGAAAGGAGAAGAGGGGGCAATCTGACCCCGGAGAGACAGAGCAGAAAACAACAGCATTAGGAGAACAGCAGATTTTGAAAGACTTCTGCCCTAATCATTAATTTTTTGGAAACAGCACACACTTCACTGACGCAGTCGGACATGTTGTGACAGAAGACGCAACAACAAAGCAATGAGGGGTGAATGAGGGGGATAAAGAAATAATAAAAACAATAACCGCTTGGTTATTAACTCCCCTCCACCCACCCCCCCATCCCCATCCCTGAATAGGATGCTATTTAAGGTTCTGTAGATGTAATATGTCCCTATTTTATAGCTGAGTGAATAGAACGTCCTAATGCATGCAGTTACGTTGAGGTTGTAGTCTACAGAAAATTTATATTTGGAGTTTGAGAGATTGTTCAGAAGTTACGGCGCTCTCTTCTCTTTAACACACAGCACGTTATCGTTTGGCTATTTTGAGGGACGTTGGAACAAATCTGATTGAACTGTTTTAATAAATACACACCTCTATGTATCACATTTACATTTGGTCATTTATTGGACGCTTTTATCCAAAGCGACTTACAAGGTGAGCACAGGGTTCATCACAACATCCCTGGAGCAATGAGGGCTCAAGGACTTGCTCAGAGACAAACTGGTAACTTCAGTGGACCTGGGAATGGAACCGCCAACCTTCAGATTGATAGCTCATCGCCCTAACCACAGTACAGCAGATGTTGCTGGTACCGTCTTGGCGGGCCGATGCCGGGTCCACTCCCCATCTGTAATCCTGCCAGGACGGATGCTGATTTTCATCCGGTTTGCATCCAAAGTCGGTCAAAAAAAAAAAAAAGTAGCTAAGCTGATATGAAACACAGCCGAATCAAGGTTACTAAAGTCTTTATTACTTTTTTTTCCTCCCTACTTACTCTGTTCCTCGAGTTGTCTGTCAAAATGTGTTAGACTGGCCCTCTGTATTTTCAGTGGATTGTTGAATAATTCATGCCATCTGTGTTATTTGTGCATTTGGTTATTTATGAAGGGGGAGTATAGAGTGCTGCTTGATGGCTCTGAGGCACAGCAGGGCAAATGAAGACATGCCAAACTTCAAGAAGGAGAGGGCGAGGGAGACGGGGCTCGTAATGGTCTAATAAAATTGCTTTTGCTATGAGTCCATTCACATTTGTGTCCTACAGTGGGGTACTCCATTTGTACTACATAAAAAAAAAACAAGCCAAAGTTCTCTCAGAGTGTATGTCACTGGACGATGAGTGGCAGCATCCCGTCCTCTATGAAACGTCACTCTAATGGGCTTCTGTAATGGACGTGGAAAGTCCATTTGACATTTTAGCTGCAATAAAGCAACGCTGTTTGGTCATTTTCAGTTTGGTGAGACTATAAAGAATGGAACGGCTTTGATTTTATTCTCATCACACTTTTCATTCTGGATTATTTCTATAAAAATATGAATATGATGGTCACATACAGAGCTGGCGTTCTGCTTTTAGATCCTTTTTGTCGAACCTCAGTCAATAAATCATTTCCTTCTAATTAACTTATCTTGATTAGGGTCACGGAGAAGCTGAGCTTATCCCAGCACTCCCAGGGTGAAATGTGTCAGACTATTTAAATGCTGGGTATAAACTATTAGATACTTAGGAACTATTTTATTTGTGGATGTGGCGGGGATGCATAGAAATGGTTAGCGGTGGGGATGCGAGTGGGTTTGAAGTCGGAACATCTGGCAGGTGCGACGTTTACCCCAATTCTTCTTGAGTTCCACCCCACCCCCACAGCTTTGTCCTTTCCTCTAAACCCCTGCCACAATGGAATATAAGGGCAAATGACTTTGCATCTATGTTTGCAGGGTACAGTCTGCACTTCTGTACCATCCAGGGCATTTTGAGGCCCGAAAAGGTACATCGTGATCCCAATGGTGTTTTAAAGATGCACCTCAATGCTTAACACCCCAATGACCAGCCTTGGTCCTGAATGTGTATTGATATCCTTTACTTTCTACAGCTGTACATCCCTCAACCTCTTCACCTTTAAACCTTTATTTGTACAGGCTGTACCACTTGCAGCATCAGTCTTACGGAACTCTGCCCAACTCGCAGACCAGGCTGATATTTTTTTAATTCATGCGATTTTTAAATAATTAATTTAATTTTGTCTTAAAAAAAAAAACATCCCTTCGAGAGTCTGATTCATCTTGACATAATCGCTGCTGTTATTGCTGAAGATTTGCTGCATGTTCATGGCGTGAATCCTCCATTCTCCTTTCAAATGTGCTTCACTGCAGTCGGAGGTAGTGACTCGGGGTGGGGGGTGGGGGGTTGGGGGGGTTGCTGGAGTGCACTGAGCTCATGGGGCCAGTTCAAAATGACTTGTGTTTTGTGACAAGGGGCAATATCAGGATAAAAGTGGCCGTCAGGGGAAGGGTGAACGCTGACTCAGTCATTATTAGGGTGCTCCTGTTGGCAGAGGGATAGAGGTCTGCCATAAAACCTGACATAAAACAACAGATGGACTACGGTCGGTACTAGAAGCACGGAGTTCATCTGTCTGTTCAGTGCAGCTGATCCATTAGAACCAAAGACATGGAGTTTGTGTACTGTAGACGGGTCTCTTGTTACTGGGTTCTGTTGATCTCATACGGCTGCTGCGGTCACTCCTTCTTTAATTATTGTCAGATAAATTGATTGTGTGATGATGAAGTCCTGGCATCACAGAGCTCCCTCATGAAGGTGCAGCCCTGACGCTGTTATAACTCTTGTCCCAGCACCGCTCATGATAAGTTGGATTAATTTAATTGCTGGCTTCAGTTAATGGTCAAAAATACGTATTATTTGCTGGCAAAGCAAATCTATAATACATGATTATTATATGGGACAGAGTAATTAATAATATTAATTAATTATAAAGACCAGCGTTCTTTACATCAGTATGCTCTTTATTATTTGTTATTTCCGCGCTGCATGGATCCGATTCAGACGTTTAAACATGAGCGGGGTCTTTAAGCCTCTTTTTTTTTTTTTTCCTGGTATTGTTTGTAACGATCACCACAGAGATGAACAGGAAATAAATTTTGGATTTTAACATTAATGCTACAGGGGGCAACAAGGCAGCTCATTACTGAGTGGGGAGCTCCATAGTTTGGTTCTACACTCTTCCTAAAAGCCCTGCAGGTGAATTCAATCCACAGTAAATCTCATTACACTCAGAAATAGAAGGAGCAAAAGACACGATCAGGTTTCCGAGCCGAAAAAAAAAGAGAGGGGGGAAGAAAGAGACACATGTTTCAGTGGGATTCAGAGATTATAGGTTTTTAGAGATTATAGTAAGTACAGTGCGTTAGCCTCGGGGTGTGTGAGGTGTTAAAGTGAAGTGTGTTTGTTTCTCTCACCTTCACTTTGACTTTTTGACTCTCTTTTTTTTTGGCTTTTGAGTTTTCTGTAAACACGAGCAGACTTTGTTTTCTGTGTGA
The DNA here is from genome assembly GCA_019802435.1 of Corydoras maculifer. Taxonomy (NCBI): domain Eukaryota; kingdom Metazoa; phylum Chordata; class Actinopteri; order Siluriformes; family Callichthyidae; genus Corydoras; species Corydoras maculifer. Next base: position 274,929 of record JAFMOD010000689.1, on the reverse strand, counting down.
CTCACACTGTTTAACATGTACTGTATCTGTTAGAATTTGGCTTCTGGCTGGCATAGCTTCCTGTGTGTGTGTGTGTGTGTGTGTGTGTGTGTGTGTGTGTGTGTGTGTGTGTGTGTGTGTGTGTGTGTGTGTGTGAGAGACAGAGAGGGAGAGGGTGCATTTTGTGCATTTATGTACATCTGTGTATGTGTGACAGAGTGTTTCTTTATGGAAGATAGATACCGTGATTGTGTGTGTGTAGAAAAAAGGCAATAAATTGGGCTAAGTGGATTGGCACACATATAATAATGAGGAATTTGGAATTGGTAAAGAAATGTGCCAGCATAAACACACAAAGTAACTGAAAGAGACAAGAGGGAGAGAGGGAGGGAGGGACAGAGAAAGTGATAGAAAGTGAGGGGGAGAGAGAGAAAGAGAAAGAGAGAGAGAGAGATTTATGAACAGAGTGAAAAAATAGAGGCAAAACGAGATGATGGAGAAAGAAATATAAAGAGCTGATAAAGAAAGGGACAGATGGACGGAGATAAACTCTGAAATGAGTAAATAAAGAGGGAACGAGGACGAAGAAGAACTGATACTACTGATCTACAGATTCAGTAAAAAGAAAAGTGATGCAGAACACGAAGAGTAAAGAGTGATAAGACGATGGAAACGAAATGAATGAGCGAGAGAGGAGACAGACAGACAGACAGACAGTAAACGTACAGGATCATGCATAAAGCAGAGATCTGAGATCAGAGCCGCCGGAGGAGCATGCAGATATGGAAACGACACAGCAATACAAAAGGAAAGTCAGAGAAATGGAGCTCCTCTGTGACTCCCATAAAGAAAGACAAATGGAGAAAGATAAAAAGAAAGTGCCGGGGTGATGGCGAGAGGACCGACTGACTGAGACGAGATAAGAAAGCAGGAGAGAGAGTGCAGAAAGAGCTGAAGTATTTTCACTGTGCATTTGCCTAAGGCGCTCGTGTGAACATCACAAAAACAACCAGCAACCCACGGCGTCCTGAATCTTTTATTTGACTCGAGGCCTTAACACCACCCTCGACTGGAGAGAATACAAAACCGCAATCCATTCAGAAGCGGCGCACAAACACCAGCCGTTTGTGTGGATGGATTATCGCTGTTCATCGGGTCGCTCTGAGCTCCGCCGACATCTGAGTTGCTTTCCTTGATACGCTTCAGATGCAGAAAGCAATCCCTTTTACGCAGCGCTTAAATTCACTGATATCATTCTGTCTTAAGCATCGTCTTCCCATTTCCCCGCGACTTTCCTCATGGACCGTTTTTTTTTTTTTTTTTACTTTATAAAAACCATCTGTATTAAAGGAGCAGGTTCACCCATGTTAAAAATGAGAAATGAATGGGAGGAGGAGGCTTTTAAAAAGACTAAATTCAAAATCCTTTGCTTCAAATAAACTCAACAACAAAGCATTGGAGTAAAAGGTCCATTCCCATTAAATCAAATCATACTTTAAATGCCATTTACCCCTACCACCAACACCACACCTTATGATGCAGGCCCGTCCCACCACCACCCTGCAGCGTCCAATTCCCTTAGAGAGCAGGCAGCTCACAAACAAAGGAGGCGGGACCTTGCTACCCTCCCAAGCTCTGGTCCACTGAACCCATCACCCAACAACCCCTATCACCCAACAACGCGATAACCCCCATAACCCAACATCCCAATAACCCTCATAACCCAACAAGCTCACCAAACTACAAAATTGTAAGCATTCAAATGAAGTCCATGGAAAGGTGATTGATTTTATACACATGTGACATAGAGGGTGAATTAAATGCAATAACTCTGTGACTCTAAGAGGTTTCCCAATACTTTTGTAATTTGCGCTGATAACTGCCCCAACCCATTGTTTCATCACTGGCTGCCAGCCTGACACACATTTCCAGGTGCACTCTTCAGGTGAACTTGGGTAAAGAAATTTCAGGATCATTAATCAGTCCCTTTATTACTGAACGTTTAAATGGCCCTTTGAAGTTATCGCTGTCAGCATGTCTGCTCGAACCCATGCTTCTAATGTGTGGTATTATCTTTTTTAAATCCCCAGCACAGATTTAAACGGTTTCATTCTGACCCCTCTGTACGATGCCACGGGCCAGAGGGACAAAGCCCGACTAAGCGCGGTACCCTATGGGGGGATTACATATTAATTTATGCTTCTCATATCATGAAAGCTGCCTGAGCTAATAAAGCTAATGAGCTAGAAAACTGTAGACAGAGTGAGAGAGAGAGTGAGAGAGAGAGAGAGCAAGAGAGAGTGAGATGCTTACAACTAACTATGCTGCTATCAGGTAAATTAAAAAAAGATGACTCAAAAAATGATGAATATTTTGATATAAAAACAAAATATAGAAAAGGAAAATTCTAGAGCCCTTAATAAAAACAGAAACCTTACGACCTCAGACATGATGCATCCACCATCATACATGACATCCACAACGAGGGTCACACCCACACTGATGAAGAGCATTACAAACCATCCTCTTATTTGATGTTGGATATAAACATGTTTTTAAAGTTTATTTTGTAGTTTCTGGTTAATGGTCTTGTAATTAGTCAACGTCTTGCTTTCTTAGCTCGGTCACGTGATTGGGTTGTGATGCTAATGATGCGTTACATCTGCAGAATTTTACCTGCAGCGTGATGTCTGCTACAAATTTGGACATTCTTGACTTTCTTGTTTACAGCTGTTGTTCTCTGTATAGTGATTTAAGATGCAGAATATTTGTCCTGCGTTTGTCCAATAGATATGAATATGCACATGTACATCGTAAATTCATATTCTTTTGTTTAAAATGGACGAAACCTTTTTATTTTAAACTATAACGTCTTCTGGACTTTTATATTCTTCATTCGTTCAGTTCTATCAACATGACAACGTTAATTAACACCTATTGATTAGTCAAAGCTGGTATTAGATGATGCTGATCATATACTTACGCATACTGAGGTCTGACTGGAACATAAGCTTTCGCATAGCAGCATCACTGTCGCACACCAACAACGAATCAGACATCAGTCCTTTTAAGAGAACCTACCAAACAATTTATCTCCTGCTGATTTTATCATCATAAACCTTTTCAGATTCCATCTTAAACTTTGGCCACTTGGATCCTTTCACAACGACCCACAGAAGCCCTTTCATACCACCAAAACACTTCTGCATAGATATTATTGGATGTTATTATCTACTGAGAATAAGCCACCAGAAAGAATCTCAAAATATAAATGATAAACAGAGAGAGATTCAATCTTTATATATTATGTTGACTGTTTACTTTGGCGGATAAACAGAAAGACGAGAGAGAGAGAGAAAAAAATTTTTACGTGGCTTCCATTTGGGATCAGATCTTTTTTTTTTTTTTTTTTTTTTTTTTCTCCCCTCCCCAATGTGTTTTCACTGCTACAAAAGCTCGGTGATGCCTCACTCAGGGAAATGTTAGCTCTGATATCAGGGAACGAAAAGACAGCATTGATGACTGATAAATGTAAAACGTCAGTCACATGAAAAGGCTTTCATGAGATTCTTTGTATAAGTGTGAATACAGCAATGTGTTCTTTCAGGCGCTATGTTTCAGACTCGGCAATAGGTGAATGAGAGATTAAATAAAATGTCTGGGAAATGATTTATCTCTATTGACACATCTGAAAAAGGTTGAACACAGCCTGGTGTGTTTGTGCATAACCCTTTATTTTTTATTTTTGATCCTCACAGACTCGTGGGTGTAAAAACACATCTAAAGTTGAGAGCTGATTCAACGGCATCTACACAAACATGTGAACGGCATGCTCCATTCTGCTATTTTAGATTTGGCGGCCAAATCCATGACCTTGTTTTTGTTCAATGTTTCATTAATGTGGTTTTAAAGGCTGACTCCAACATGCGTGAGGTTGCATGAGGGTTAGGTATGTGGAGTTTGCACAACAGTGAAACATCTCCCAAATCAAAGCCTGCACACTTTATAAGTTGCCATGGCTGCTCCAGACGGTTCTAAAAGAAACCAACCCCTGAATGTCCAGCTCGAAAAAAAAAGGTGGCGAAATTACCTGGAAAATAGTTTAAGGTTCATAAAGCGTGGCAAAGTCCCTAGCTATTTATTCTCAGTTCCCTACATGCTTTCTATAAAACGTTGTTCTCATGAACCATCATGAAATCAAAATAACAGAGCTGTCGTGAGGAAAGAGTTCAGAGGTATTAAATTCATTCGGATATAAATGGCAGCCTGTTGAAATCTCTCGGATTAATCCGTCTGCGTTCTTGGCTGCCGTGCTGATGGAACGGTCCTTATAAAGGCAGTGGGAACAAATGTCATGGTCAGGTGGTCTGCTGTACGGGCGCGGGAGTCACTTCCTAAACTGCATTGACCTTTATCTGGAAAACATTGCTTAATTAGATAAAATAAATCCTGTCTCTTTCCAAATTGCCGGAGCTGCGTGAGCTTCCATTTAAAGAGTTCAAACACACTTAAAACCAACATGATGGAGCGCCATCTGCACTCGGGGATTTGGTTTATTTTGTAAATAATATTTGAAGCACTTGGCATCCTGAAAACACTTTCATCCACCAGTTGGAGAACAATCAAAGAACGGAAAGGCGGACAGAAGTCACAGCTCAGTGCAGAAACGAGGAGCCGAATAAATAAAATGCACTCACTTTCAGCCAGATGTTGTTCCTCAGAGATTTAATGGGCAGTACAATCAGACAGACAGAGTTCATGGAGGGATTTTTTTTCCTTTTCTTTCTTTTTTTTCTTATTGCCTCCGAGGCACCACAATGACCTTTTGCCTCATCGGTCTCTGATCAATACCGGCCTTTCAGCCCCCAGCGGGCCTGCTGTACTTCCTGTTTTACCATGCTGGGGCGACAAGGGAGCTAGCCTGGAAGATCAGCCCCAGGCCATGCAGCTGGTTTTTGGGGAACCAGAACAGACCCTTCACACAAACCAAAAGCTCCATTGTAATGTCAGAGAATGAGCTTCTAATGATGGGCGAAGATGATGATGGTGATGATGATGATGATGTCTGCTAATATTACAAAGGGCGCCTTGGAAGCATTCTTTTATGATGATGATAACGACACAGACGAGCCAGCAGCAGTCCGACGGAAGGAACAGTTTTTGTTTCATCATTAATCAAAAAAAAAAATCTAAAAGCAAGTTTGTCTTACAACGGGAAGCGATGACTTTGCCGTAATGTGAGAGGCTGTATGGCAGATTGAGCTCAGGCATGGAGATGGAGCTTTCAGGTCTACAGTGTGACAGCGTCCACACAGGCAACAGATTTCATTAACGCTATAACTTCTCTTCACACAGACTGAGTTAGAGGTTTACTGGGGGACGTCTACACTGCAGGTTAACTCTACACATTAAAGCTGACAGAGGTGATCGAACCTTTAGCAGCTTCATCACTGGAGTGTGAGGTGTATCTAAAAAAACATTTTGGAAACAGTAATAATCAGTATTTATTCCATCAACTGTTCCATCAGTGTTTATAAAATTTGAGTTTAAACAGTCGATGTAACGGGTGCCTAGGGCACCTGTTCCATGTTTGTTAATTTACTTTAATTAATGTTAGTTTGTTTAATGATCTCTTTCTGTTGATTGGTTGTGTTGTGCACGTGATTGGTTTTCATTTGTATTTATTTCCGTCTTTCCCTGTACTCGGGGCACTTCATGGTATATGTTATGTTCACTTGTCGGTACCTTTGTTTTGTGGTGTTACTACACCTTTAAAATAAATTCCATTTCCCTGCTACCTGTGTGCCTGGATCCCTTCAGCGCGTTAGAGTGCGACGGCTCTGCGCTTCCTATGCGCAGCTGCTCTAATCTCTGGGTAGGCGAGTGTAACATCACGAAGTGCCAATCAATTGGGGAGTCCAGAGCCCAGGTAAGCTCATTTTAAAATTTTTCTTTGCGGGGGCCGTATAGCGTATAGCCTCGTACTCGCGGCGGCCTCCGTCGTGACCGCGAGTGCGCCGCTATGCGACGTAGTGATATCGGAGTATTACGACTCCGATAATGAGTTTATGTGGAGGTACGGGTATGAAGCGCTCCGCGTTGAGGATGGCCTCGATCTGGTAGAGGTGTCCGATGATGAAGCGGGCGAGTCATACCTGTATGGGCATACGCGTTTTGCCCATTCGAACCCTCCTGAACTCTAAGGAGTTCTGGACTGATAGCCCAGTCCAGTTTGTAAAGCCCCCCGTCGTGAGATCCAGACGCGGTGCGCGCCGCCGGCTCAGCACGTGCGCTGCGGGGCAGTCACGTGACGCGGCCGCACCGGATCGCGCCGTCTCTGGATCGCGCTGCGAGGAGGCGGTACCGGAGTTACCGCTTGTGTCCATTAATATGGAGGAGTGTGCCGGCAATGGGGTGAATCCGGGACCGTCCGAGACAGAGCTTGCCCTGTTCTTTGGTGTAGCGGTGGGGGTGTACCTCTATTGTGTGCAGGATGGCGATCCCGAGGTGGAGGTCCACCCAGCGTGCGTGCCCGCCGAGGTCCACCCAGCGCACGCCGCCCAGTCCGTTGTCCAGGGGCCGCTCGCCGCCCAGTCCGTTGTCCAGGGGCCGCTCGCCGCCCAGTCCGTTGTCCAGGGGCCGCTCGCCGCCCAGTCCGTTGTCCAGGGGCCGCACGCCGCCCAGTCCGTTGTCCAGGGGCCGCACGCCGCCCAGCCCGAGGTCCAGGGGCCGCTCGCCGCCCAGTCCGTTGTCCAGGGGCCGCTCGCCGCCCAGTCCGTTGTCCAGGGGCCGCTCGCCGCCCAGTCCGTTGTCCAGGGGCCGCACGCCGCCCAGCCCCCCCCCCCCCCCCCCCCCCCCCCCCCCCCCCCCCCCCCCCCCCCCCCCCCCCCCCCCCCCCCCCCCCCCCCCCCCCCCCCCCCCCCCCCCCCCCCCCCCACGCCGCCCAGCCCGAGGTCCAGGGGCCACTTGCCTCCCAGCCCGAGGTCCAGGGGCCGCACGCCGCCCAGTCCGAGGTCCAGGGGCCGCTCGCCGCCCACCCCGAGGTCCAGGGGCCGCTCGCCGCCCAGCCCGAGGTCCAGGGGCCGCTCGCCGCCCAGTCAGTGCACCAGTGGCACCCACCTCGCCACGCAGCCAGAGGGCGTGGTTCCCTCCTGATCTGCCGAGGGCACCCGCCGGACCACGCAGCCAGAGGGCGTGGTTCCCTCCTGATCCGCCGACATAAAGCCACAGGGCACATCCCACGCCTCATCCGCAGAGGGCGTCCACCGAACTGCACTGCCAGAGGGCGCTTCCCTCACCTCGTCCGCAGAGGGCGCCCACCGAACTGTATAGCCAGTGGGCTCGAGGAGGGCGGAGGACTCCCCCTTCCCTCCGGGATTTTTATTTTTATTTTTTTTTTCTTGGTCGCGTCCTCCCGTTGCGTGACCGTAGGGGCGGGGGTACTGTAACGGGTGCCTAGGGCACCTGTTCCATGTTTGTTAATTTACTTTAATTAATGCTATTAAGTTTGTTTAATGATCTCTTTCTGTTGATTGGTTGTGTTGTGCATGTGATTGGTTTTCATTTGTATTTATTTCCATCTTTCCCTGTACTCGGTGCACTTCGAGGTTTATGTTATGTTCACTCGTCGGTACCTTTGTTTTGTGGTGTTACTACACCTTTAAAATAAATTCCATTTCCCTGCTACCTGTGTGCCTGGCTCCCTTCAGCGCGTTTGAATGCGATGGCTCTGCGCTTCCTATGCGCAGCTGCTTTAATCTCTGGGTAGGCGAGTGTAACAGTCGACGCAACAACCAAAAACTGCAGCTTTAATAATCAGCCTCTAAATAATGAACACTCTATGATTTACACTTGCTTTAATAAGGTTACACCATCTATGTGTTTTCCACTCTGTCTATGTACTAAGCTTCACTTACTGTATAGATGCACATCGTAGTACTACGGTTGTAGACTGTAGTCCGTCTCTGTCAGTGTTGTTAACTCTGTTATTGTATTGTATTGCAGTGTCAATAAGAATTATTATTATTATTATATATTTGATATACTACAGGGCACTTACAACAGCCTGCTCTTCAGGAGTTCCATCCCAGAACACTGTAAAGCAGCTTTGTGACAATGTAATAAAAGCGCTATGAAAATAAATTAAGAAATGAGATGTACAGATGTTCCTCATTTCACAGTGAGTGTTCACAATGCTGTTTGGATATAGAACACTTGTATATCTTCTATATTTAATGCATCACTAACACTTCTTGGCATTGACACACAAGATACAAGATACCGTGTGTCAGTCACACAGTTGTTCTAAAGGTCATGATGGTTCCTTACACATGCATCAATGGCATCTTTGTGCAGTGAGCCTTGGTGGTCCCTCTATATCAATGATAAACAGGGACATTCCAGCCCATAACCGTACACCAGTAACCGGCATCCACATAGTTGGGAGCTATTAAAATGGTAAGTGGGGTTAAGTTGGCTTATGTTTATTAACCGAGATTGTGATCTGAAACAGAATTTCTTAAGCCGTAAATCCTAATTGTTCTTGGGCACATTGAATTGCTGGCTCCTCACTATATAAAAACCATAATTACTATGTAATAATGCAAATTTATTATTTAGTGAGACAATGTCATACCAACACCTCAACCAGAAATAATGAAATCTAGCGCAGGGTTTAATGATTGTCATTTCTTCTTGTTTATTGCCGACTACTCTCTTCATTTAATTTCCAATCTGCGGCTGATTGGGTTTTTTAATGTGAATGAAATGTTGCAATGGCGATTCCTATTTGGAATTATGACGTCGGCTTCAGGATTAGATCATAACGCAGGCGTTCGTGTTTAGTGTCGTGCTTCCGAACCTGAGTTAATGTCACTCATTTTCTTGAGTTATGACTCCGGGGTCAGTTTTGCTATCAACTTTTTAATGTGACTTTAATTACATCTTTCAAATAGGATTATTATATATACATTAATCCAAACAATTTAAAAGTATAAACTCACTCTCCTCACCTTCCTCACATATTCTTCATTTATACATCGTTTTCTCTTCCCGTCTTTATTTTAATCATATGCTCTCTGTCGCAACGATTCTCTCTCATTTTTAAAAGCTTTTTGGAAAAACGCCCTCCATCGCCGGATGATGGAATGTTTGCCCTGAAACTGTGTGCAGGACCCATTCGAACCCTGTGCCCTTCAGTGTCTTTAAGCATGTTACAGAATCAAAGAGTGTCCACGCCAGTGTGCTGGCTCATTCTGGAATTTTCCCATCGTCTTTTTTTGTTGCCCCATCTATGTCCACGCTGGCTGTTTAACCGCCCACATGTTGCAGGCTGCGGTGTTGGGTCCTGCGGGTCCAGCACTAATGCAGACCTCTTGTTGGCACGGTGTCATGCAGAGCACAGATTTGTTTTTGGACCAGGATGACTTTTGTACCCATTGCACGCAATTTGTTGGTCCGAAAGTCACAAACTTACAGTGGCGTTCTGTTGATTCCTCTGAGTTTCTGCTCCAGCAACAGAATAAACAGATTGCATAAGGAAATGGATGCTTTTAAACTTTACACATTATAAACTTAGTAGCTACCAACTTATGTCTCTAAATATCAGCAATTATTTATCTTTATATCTGTTGCCTCTAACATGAAAGGGTGTGGCTTATCATGTGCTTCCTCTTTGATCAGAGATCGTTGTGAGAGAACATACAAAATAAGCTGTCAGTTCTTATGATTGGCTAAAGTCACTGTGATGGGTAATGGAGGGTGAAGTGGACAATTTTATGATACAGCTATGGTTGTTATTCTTTTGGCTGAGAGGTGAATACAACTGTATCTTAAATCACTGCAGACTGCAGTTTTTATTCTGAATTAAGCTCGTTTATGGAAGTTGGTCCAAAGTTGCATCTGTAATTTGTGGTGAGTGCTTAAGGACTCAACTACCAATCCATCACTCACACAGACACACACATTATATAGGGGCAATTCAGATAGGGTTCATTTAAAGCAGCCAATTGACCATGAATCCAGGCTTTTGGACTGTGGGAGGAAACCGGAGAACCCAGACGAATCCCACATGTACATGAGAAGGACATGGGAACTCCACTCAGGGATTCGAACCTGGGAGTGCTAACCACGACACCACCGTGCCGCCCCATGACTCCGTTATTTCAACAAATTCTCACTTATTAGTTATCACTTATTTCTGCGCTCACATTTTTCATCCAAATGTTGAGCCTGACCCGATAATGATGTTGCCCGAGGTGGATAATGAAGCACGGGCAGAAGAAAACAGCTAATCATCTTGTCTTTACATGTTTTCATAAACAGCTCACACTCTCAGCTCTGCACAAAAACACATCTCTGCTTCTGAAAGACGGGATGATTAAAACTGATTTGAAGTTGTGACATTTACTGACCGGCTGAACGCGAATAAAGAAACGTCTCGCACCGTCAAAATATTCAGCCGTTTTACGACCGACTATTGATCTCTTTTAATAAACCAGAACAGAGAGACCCCACATGTATTAATCTTCCAAAAAACAGAGCCCAGCTGCTCAGCCACTGCACGGAGGATCTGTAGACCCAGATTCAGAGAACAGGTGACGAGAGGTAAATATTTGAACACTTGCCTGAAGCAAGACTCGAACTGGTGATCTCAGACACGAGAGACCACCAAGGGTTCTGCACAGGGGTGTGAGGGAAATCTCAACCGAGAGCGTCTGCAAATGAAGCAACGACAGCAAGTGGAGATTTTTTTAGTTGTTGTAATGAAAACGGAACCGTGTGGAACAAGCTGGAGAACCAACGCTGCACACCAAAAAACTGCACACAGTACATACTGAGATTTAAAGGGTTTCTCTATACATTTAAACGACGTTTAAACAACGTTCCAACCTTGTGAAAATGATCGTACCTCAATCTCTACTATTCCTTAATACTCATTAAGTATTGAATAGAAACGAAATGCAAACCCGAAAATGCAAACCGTCTCCCGTCTTATAAAAATAAATGCAAGCAGGCCTGAAGTCAAGCTCCTGGAAAAGGACATGATTGTGTTTCGCCTCCATATATTGAACAGTGAAAAGGCAATTTGTTTTTCCAGTGTTTATACTTGGAGATTTGCAGTAAAAGGCAGCATTAGAGGTCACAGAGTCTTTAAATTTTAAATAAGACTTCACCTCCATGCCAGCAAACTGTACCGATTACGAGCCGAAGGAAAAGCCTTCCTCTGTAACTCTTTAACCCAAACCTAAATTGAGTTCAGTAGACATCAATTTGACGGTCTCAAACTTTCAAAGGAGGGAGGACCACGGACACACCCCTCTCTAAATGTTCTTTCCACTCCGTATTACAGAACATTTTGTTTATTCCAGGACATGTAGAAAGGTCAGTTTACAGAGGTTAAAAAAAGCAGGGTTTCATCTCAAAGCTGAATCATCATGTTGTGATTTGGGGTGGCGCCGTGGTGCAGGGGTTTGTGGTTACCTCAACATAAGAAGGTTCTGGATTTAACTGCTGGAAGAGGTGAGCATGGAACCATGGAACCATTCTGATTGATTCATCAGTCTGAATTGTCTGATGTGTTATGTTTAATATGAGGGTTCATGATGGGTCATGAGCCCGGTGGAATACGAGGGTTGTGTCAGGACAGGCGTCCACTGCGAAACCATGCTTCAGTATGTGGCACCTCCCACTGGTGCCTCCTAACAGGAACAGCTGAAAGAAAACGATCTTAATTCTACTCTCCCGAGGACCAAGTTTAATTCCACAAGACCGTCTTATTTCTAAATGTAAATAAATCCCCTCAGCTAAGTGATGATCAGAGCGGAACTCTTTAACTGACACCCCACCCCAGAAGTCTCTCCCATAGCAGAGGCTCTGATGGCATCACTGTTTCGCTGAAAGATTATTCAACGGCATATCATCGATGGAAAATGCTCTATAATCTGAATAATGGTGAGATAAATGGCAGGTGGAAAGAGGATGATGTGTGACAGTCATTTCTGAATCTCTCAACAATAAAAAAGAATAGCGAGGTTATTAACGGGGGTGGAGGCGGGGGTAATGCATGAGAGAATATCCAAGGCATTCCAGTAAACACTCGCATTGCTAAGGTATTTTTTTAAAGACAACCATAAGGTAAGGTGTCACAAACAAGCGATTAGCACATGAGATCAAAGGAGCTTAATTGCATTTGGAGACGTTTTTGGTGATAATTCACTGGAAAATGATCTGTTAATGTGGCATTTCTGACGCCACATTAGGCTTTGTAATTACTTGGCACCTGAGCTTTTCATTAAATGGAGAATAAGACGGTACTGCTTTGTTGCTTTAATGTTTCGTCTGTCGGTCGGTGAGGCGAGTCACTCAAACACACGGCAAGACGTTTCTGGGTGTGATTTCCAGGTAAGTGGGCGCCTTGTGCACCTGACCTCTGAATATAAGCCGGGTGATCTAAAGATAATGTACTTACATTTACATTTGGTCATTTATTGGACGCTTTTATCCAAAGCGACTTACAAGGTGAGCACAGGGTTAATCGCAACATCCCTGGACCAATGAGGGTTAAGGATCTTGCTCAAGGACCCACATTGGTAACTTCAGTGGACCTGGGATTTGAACTCCCAACTTTCAGATTGACGGTCCAACGCCCTACCCACTAAGCTACCGCGCCCACTATGTACTTAATAGTTGATAATGGGTTGATGATGCACATCAAAGCATGAGAATGTAAGGTGTGTATTTATTAACGGTGAAATAGGGGGCGCGGTCTGTGATTTGAATTTGACTCTTTGTGGTGGATATGTGCGGGCCCTTCACTAAAAGGCTAGCACTACAATAAATCATTCAGAAACCTGCTGTGTTTGCTCAGCTGGTGTAAAGGCCAAACGATGACCTACAAAAACACTTTTATTAGAAATCAATCAGTGTGACCTTTAAATGGAGTGTGACAGAGTTTACGACCCATAGGACATGTCTGTCTGTCTGTCTTTCCCCCGTCTCTCTATCTGTCCATCCATCTACTTATCCGACTATCTTTATCATACCTACAAATCTGTCTGCATCCATCCATCAATTTATTATCAATCCATTCAACCATCCATCATCCATCACTTCCTTCTTTTTGTCTGTAGCTGATTATCTGTCTGTCTCTCTGTATGTATCTATCATCTGTTCATTATTTATTTCTGTCTATATGTATCTACATGTATGTATTGATCCATCCATGGATCTTTTTTATCTATATATCTGTCTAAATCTCTCTCTGTCTATATTCATCCATCCAGTGTTATCTTATTTATTAATTTTTTTGTCTTCCTGACTCTCTGTCTTTATCCATCCATCTATAATCCAACATCCATCTTCACGGTATTTCTACTTGTATATCTTTTACACATTTATTTTTCTGTGTAATTCATCCATCCATTGAGTTATGGTTCTATATTTCTCTCTCTCTCTCTGTCTGTCGGTCTGTCTGTACGTCCAGTTGTCTGTCAGACAGGATCTTTTAGAAACATATAAATTTTTATCTTTATTTCAATCTTCTGTTTAATAAACAGAAAGTTTACTTTTTTTAAACTTCATACATCTTTTCTTTACAGACTAAAGGAAACTGGAATGTGATTGAGACTGCAGACATCGTGTGTGGTTGTGTGTGTGTGTGTGTGTGTATATAGATATATAAATGAGCAGACACACAGAGAGATGAATAGATACAGGAGAGGGATTGATCCCCCTACACACACAAACACACACACACACACACACGGTTGTTGATCACATGTCTCTTGATGGACAGATTAACAGACAGATGGATATGGTGCAGTCTATGAGGGCAGGCTTTCAGGGTGCTTAATTAATTGCTGTGTCAGGATGTCCGTTTAAAGTGCACGCCTGCTGTATTTTTGGATAATTCACCATTCCACTGATTCTTCTGTTCTTAACTGCATCACATCCTCCTCCAAACACTTTCTATTAAATACACTCACACCCTGGGGCAATGTAGCATCACTTTGGGAGAGTAGCTGCCCACAAAGATGAAGGGGAACATGGAACCTCTACACAAAAAAGAACTAGGCCCCTTCCCACCATCTGGCTGTAAGGTGCGGGCGATGACCTCTGTGGTATTGTTCTGCAGTTGGTTAGTTCCTGTAGAATAACATTTGCATTTAGCAGATTCACTTTGTGTAATTGGGAGGTAGAACTTGCTGCATTTTTCACCCAGATGCAAGCACTCCAACCCGACAGTGTCTGGAACAGGAGCGACGAGGGCTGCTGAACTTCTCCACTCAAACCTTTCAGCAAAATGAAGGTCGTTTAGTTGCTAAGTGTCTCGACCGAGCAAACACAGCAGTGTTCTTCCTTGACGTCGTTCCCTATTCACCATGCTGCAATTAGAGTCGATTGTTTGCATTGTTGCAAATTAGGGTTATTATGGTTCCACCTGAACGTTCCATTAGTGCCCGAGTCTCTCGTCATAATAGAGCAGCTATCGAGCTCCTCTCAGCCAATTAGCTCTTCTTTAGACCCATACTGCAAATGCCATAGTAAGACTGATTGACCCTAAGATTGCAGTTACACAAACCTTCCCTTCCAATTAGAATCTGTACCGTCCAGTGAGTCCTGGTGTCCATACGGTTGGTGAACCTTCTTCCTCCCCCGTTACCTGGGAAACAAGACAAGCACTGCTTTCCTGACCTGCCTAATGTGCCTCTAATCACATGAAGGAAATAGTCAATTATTGTTTATAAAGACACTGACTACAGTAGCGAGAGGTGAAGACTAAGACCAGATAAATAATAATAATTCACATCCACATCCATACACCTCCTCTCCTCCTTCTCCTCCTCCTCCTCCTCCTGCCTGGTGGCTCCATCCTCATCATCAGTCGCTCATCACTGAGAAAATAAAAGGGTTTCTCCTGGTACTTTTGTCCATGTGTATGCAAATGAGCCATATCATGAACAATCTGGACAATCAGAGATGCTGGATTTAACCGAAACCTGCAGTGGAATGGTGTGCTTGCATACAGTCTGGTGCTCACTTGCTGTTGGAGGGTTTTATAGCCAACTACCCCTACATAATAAATACTTTGGGAATAGCCCTCAGTGTGACAGACTCTACACATGAACATGCAGAGTGAGCAGGGAGCAGACTGGGTTTGGGGAATAGAATTTGACACAACAATGCAGCAGGGACAATTCGGCAACATTTCCCAAACTAAGTGTGTAAAGCTGGTGGAGACTCATCCACACAAACCATAATTAAAGTGAAAGGTGGCTCCCCAGTTCAGTATTTAATCAGGCCATTGATCATAAGATCTAATGTTGAAGTTGTTGGTTTCTGTTGGACTGAACTTCTGAAGCTGTATTTATTTCTTTATTATTGTTTTTCAGCTTTTATTACATTTATTAATAGAGAAGCTTGCCAAAGGATTTTGAGGCGTTTTAAGCAGAACACTGTACCATACCTCGTGATAAAGGGTTCTGTTGTCATGGATTGGTTCCAGAAACGTGAGAGCAAGGTTTTCTTGTTGTTTTTTTAACGTCACCAGCCTTTACAGTTCCCAGATCCTAATACCACGGAGCATCTCTGTGATGAGATCCCACTTCCTTCATCTGATTTGTTGCAAAGGGTTAATAACCCCTTCAAAATCATTCCAACTCATGGATTTCAATCCTCAGTCAACTGCTGATCTTCTCAGTTCACACTACTAGATAGATGTGTGTGTGTGTGTGTGTGTGTGTACATTTAAACTTTTAAATCTCACTAATTAAATGTATAAATGTAGTTTTCTGCACTGCAGAGGACCAGGATATTTTTGGAGTGGTGTCACTGGCTCACTGTGTTCGGATCCACAAACACAGATCTTGGTAAAAAGGTGCCCCCTTCAGGATGAAGAGCCAGACAGCTGATATTTAAAATGACAAACATTTAAAACTGGGCTATTTTTATTTTGAAATAAATCTGCGAGTGATTTTTAACGTTGGTCCATTTAACCTCCAGCTCAGTTGTGTATGAGAGAAATATAAATGAGAATGGTGGTTTAAAAATGCGTTGAATGAAGGGTTTGTTGAGTGGGTGTGGCGCGCACATCTGTGGGGAGGCGCACATCTGTATTAATTACATAAAGGCTTACATGGCACAACAAGGACTTATTATTCATGTGGTGTTTTGTCTGACATTCACAAAGAAACATGTTTAAAATTATTCTATATGAAGCTTTTTTTTTTCTTTTTTTTTTTTTTGACCCTCTCTGTGCTTTAAATCGAGTCTAGGAAGTAAATCATGTGACTCATTTCAGTGCTGCGCTAATGCTTTTTGATCTCGGGGGCCGTTAATGGCGCCTCAGTTCATGGAGATGGTTGGTGGTAGATGACAGAGGTCTTTTAGCGACTGCCTGTGATGGCGGAGGGGGTGAAGTTTAGCAAGTGGAATGTAGCCCGAGGCTAAAACATTTCCCGCCAGGCTCCTAAAGTGCTCTGGAAAGAATGAGGGAGTGAGACATCCCATGTGAAAAACAAATTAGTGCCACCTTCATCATCTTGCCGTGTGTGTCTCCCTCGAGCTCTCATCATAAGAGGATCTGTACTGGGATTTTCTCAGAATCATTTATGGGTCTCAGTTGCATTAATTTATTGGCATCTTACATTAGCTTGCAGCTCATTCACCAACTAACAAAATAAAATATAGCTATAGTACACACAAAGGATTCTCCACCCTGTGTGTTATTCCATCCACTCTGACTTTGCTCATTAGCGGTGTTGTTGCTGTTCAGTATATCAGTTGTGCTGATGACAGGACTGGATTCATGTGGAAGGGTACCCGAGCTGATCGTGATCAAGCCTGTCAGTTTTATGCAAAAAGACAATAAACACAGTCTCTCTCGCACCAATGCTGGCCACTGCAGACTGATGTTATCTATTTACTTTTGAAGTAATTTCTTTTCCTGAGCACTTCCCCAAGGCACTCCCCTGTTTTTTTTTGACAGATATTATTTACATTAATATCGTAAATCCAAATGAAAGTGATATATTTGGTCTTTGCAGCTGAGGCAGCTTCCGTCTGTGGTTTTGAGTAAAGCGGTTCTGTCAGGAGTATAGAGCTGAGCAACGCTGCCTTTACAGAACAAACTTAAACCGAACTCTAAATCAGTTTTCTCTGCATTGATTTATAACACAGTTAAGAGTTACAGACCTTTTAATGAGCTTGTTGCTTAGATTTTTAATAAAATACAAATGAATAACAATCACTTAATGGATAGCATGTTCGCCTTCCAGCACTAGGGATTTCCGGTTCGAATCCCCATCTGGGTGGAGTTTCCATGTTCTCCCCGTGTCCTCCCACAGTCCAAAAACATGTATCAAGTAAATTGAGTTCTCCAAATTTCCCCATATAGAGTGTGTGAGTGTGTGCCCAGCGATAGATTGGCGCCCTGTCCTGGGTCTATCTGCCCGAAACGTTCTCCCCTGGATGGGCATGGGGAACCCCCCCGCAACCCTAATATAGGATAAAGCGGAAGATAATGAATGAATGAATAACAATCAGAAACAGCTGACTTTTTCTTCAGTATTACGTTTACTTCTTTTAAAATCTAAATGTTTACTGGTTGTTTTAGCTTTATTAGATACTACACACTGTTCACACTGCTCACTGCCCGACAAATAGTATGTACTATACAGTATGCAACTAAATAAAGGATGTAGTACTTCTGTGTAAATGTTTGCTTTGTTATACTGTTATAGTGTAGTGTGCAGTATAGTTGTGGAACACAGTCTTGGTTATAACTTGTGGAACTTGGTGGAACCTGATGGCGCCATTGTGTCTGCTGAACTTTATTCCATTGTGCTGGTGTCTTAAACATCAATGAACCAGAGAACGAAAGAGAAATGTTAATGAGGGAGGACAGGTCTGTGTGTTTTGTGAGCAGAAATTAAACTAATTTCCCGAGAAAGTGAACATGTCATCCTAACAGAATGCATTGCATCATGCCTGTCTGCTTAAAGCCCATCGCTGGATGAGCGTTCTTTGTCCTTGAAAGTGTTTTAACCGAATTTCATCATTTCCGCTCCTGCAACACTTTCTAGGAAAAGCACTACAATTAAGAGTTAACAAATCTGTTTTAGCATCATGTCAAAAAACATTCTGATAAACACTGTGTTAAACACCGTGCTAAGTTATATGATCATGTTTAATTGATGAGCTGAAGTTTGAACCTGTGTGTTAAAAATTCAAGATTTAGTTTTAATGTAAATACCTTTGGGATCAAAACAGTATTTACTAACCAATCCACTGCAACACTACCACCACCATGCTGCACTTTGACGGACACTGTGTGTGTGTGTATGTGTGTGTGTGTGTGTGTGTTTGGTAGTTTGATTTTTACCTTTGAATATAATTTGTACATTCATATTTGTACTCTGTTATTATGATCTAGAAAAATATGTTGGCACACATGAAAATACCATCGAGTGTGTGTGTGTGTGTGTGTGTGCATGATCTCTTGCTCCACAGTTGTCCTTTCTTCCTTTCAAGTGTGTCCTGCTGAGAGGTATCTCTGCTTCCCTTCAGTTTTGTCTGTTGCTCTTCCCGCTGTTCCATTCAAAGCTCATTTTATGCATTTCTGTTTCAGTCGCGCTTCGTCACCGAACCGAAAGTGACCAAGAATTCAGTCTCTACACAGTAGCTGTTTAAAAATGTGATATATATATATATATATATATATATATATATATATATATATATATATATATATATATATATCCCCCCCCCCCCCCCCCCCCCCCCCCCCCCCCCCCCCCCCCCCCCCCCCCCCCCCCCCCCCCCCCCCCCCCCCCCCCCCCCCCCCCCCCCCCCCCCCCCCGGTTTTTATTCAACAAGCCTCGAGACGTGAGGATGTCTAAATCTAAAAGCAGCCAGATTAAGAATTTTAACACGCCGTTTTTTAGATTAATGACGAGCAAAGAAGGGTAAAGTATTTTAATTACCCTTTCCTCTCTCTCTCTCTCAGATACACACACACACACACACACACACACACACACACAGACATACATGAAAACAGAAAGAAAAAACTAAAATGTAAAAAGCAACAACTTATAAATGTTTTCTAAAATACAATCTAGACTGAAAAATCAGTGCAAAAACTATATTTAACTATATATTAGATTAAAGTTGACTGTTTAGACTGTTTCTTTCTCTTCATTCTCTCTCTCTCTCTCTCTCTTTCTCTCTTGTGCGCTCGCTTGCTCTCCTCTTCTTTCCAGCTGTGTTTACTCCCTTGTGTCTTTTCAGTACTCAGTTGCTGTTCTAGTTCCTGATCGATCTGCTCTCAGTCTTGGGGCTCAAACTTGCCTACGTGTATCAGCATTGTTCCTTTAACTTAAGAGAGCTGGTAACTAAGTCCAGAGAGATTTCAGCATAAACGGCTCTCAACCAGGGCTAGAAGAAGACTTGGGGTCAGGTTAGAGGTGTATGTGTGGGGAAAGAGAAAGAAAGAGCGAGAGAGAGAGAGAAAGAGAGAGTGAGAGAGATGGATGTAGGAACAGATGGATGACTATATGCCACCCTAATAATCTCCAAATAATCTGCTAAAACAACTTCAAACACACATCCAAATTCATTAAGTGTTTTATTTAACAAGAACTTCACTAACAGCTGGTATGGACCCCACAGAGTCATGCTGTCAACATCTGGGATTACTTGAAGAGATGGAAAGGCAGGAGAGAGTGACAGTCTACAGAACATTTACCAAAGGCTTAAAAACAGCCTGCCAACGGAAAACCTGACAAACCGCATGAAAAGTGGTGAGGTTTTCTAAGCAAAAACTACTGACACCAAATACCACGAATGTCAGGATCCTGTGCATAGAAAACTGAAAAGCCTCTAGTGGTGAAATGGAATATCGGTGAGAGAGAGAGCTTTCAACCCCACTTTCAGTTTAATGTGGATCGTAGGAATAATAAATAGCAGCCCTGAGCTTTATACGTTTTTAACACTTTAGATAGTAATAAATATTAATAAACGGGGCTGCATGACGGATCAGTATTGAAAGCTTGGGTTCAGGGATTAATTCCCCTGGTGGACAGTCAGAGCTTTTCCTGTATGAAGCTTAAATCATTGCTCATCTGTTTGTGTCTGTCCTCCATTGGCCTCAGTGTCTTCCTACAAAAAAAATAAAATAAGTAAAAACCTCTGATCTCTCAGCCTCATCCAAAACCTTTTAGGTGAAGACTGTCATGAACGCACAAAAGCTCTTCTGGATGAATAGACAAAAACAGGAAAGCCTTATTAAAATAGTGTAAGCTGCAAAGACGTAACCGGGATATCATGAACGTTCATGTTGGTGTCCTAATACTTTTGTCAATCATTTAAAAAAGATAATTATGAGAATTATGCTGATGTGTTGAATTTTTTGGAGGGGAAATAAAATACAGCAAATTAAAGCAGTAAAAAAAAACCCTCCCCCGATTCTTTTCTTCAAGAGCAGGATGAACATGAAAGAATAAGTAACTGTGGTGATGAAGGCTGGCATGGCCTGAAATAAAAGCACTCAACTGCAGCCTTACACCAGCGAGAGCAAAGCTTTAAATGTGAGTAATAATTCAACTCTGGCTGGTGGTAAAGGGCAAGTACACAGCTCGTTAGCTTGTTTCCAGTAGAACTGGATCTTTTTTTTCCCTCTTTCTTATAGAAAAGTGCTCCTGAGTAGCAACTATAAAACATTTGGCCCATTTAAAATGAAAAATGGTCATTTTTCTTCTTATCCAAATTAAACTCCCATATTATAAAGATGTAGGAGGCAAAATGCATGTATTGATTCAAAGAGTAAAGTTGACAAATGGAGGCTGCGGTGTGTGGTCTCGCTTTTATTCACAAAGAAATACAGGGGACATTTGTCAAGCTCCAGAGAAGCCACAGAATTCTGTGAAAAAGGGGACATGCCCATATGGGCAGCACTTTTGGTTAATTAGCCTACACACACACACACACACACACACACACACACACACACTTTGTATGACACAACGTTATCTTATGGCATTTTGAATCCGGATGGAGAAGAAGTTATCTTTGAAATTAATTACACCAATAAGAGGGCCTGCCTGCAGCACCAATAAACAGGACAATTAGGAAAAACAATCAAGCTCTTATTAGATTTCGAGGGACAATCTGACAAGTGTCCCTCGGAGCTGGAAAAACACAAAATAAGAAAAAAATATTAAGGTTATAAAACAAGTACAAGCCAAATAAACACGAAATAATAGATTACAGGGAAAATGGAAAATCCAATTAAAGTACTTAATCAATGACAAAGCGGTTTAGTACGTTTGATTGTGAGATTGCTTTCATTAAGAGCTTAAACTTAATGTAACATTCAAGGAGCTTTGACTCACTGATGTAGCTGTAATCAGAATTTGCAAATTAAAAATTGACCCGATCTAGTGAGCAACAAGAGGCGGTTTATAAAAAAATGTATCGGAAGAATTTTTATTTAAGACTGAATTTCAGAACAGACAGTTTTTGTGCTACTGACCAATTACAGCAAACAAGTCAGAACCACAGAAAGCGGCAGCACCCCGAACCGCCTGCCAGCCCCACGAACAGCGGCAGCACCACGGACAGCAACTCCAATACAGGCTGCTGTCCATGGTTTTGAAATCAAAGGGCTCGGTTTGCATATCATGAGAACCTCTTCAAACAGGATTTTAAATACAGAACTGTGTATTCATTTATTTATTGAGTTTATTAACACAATATTAATTTTGATAAGACTGAGCCAAAGGAAGAGCTGATAAAATCTACCATTTAGAAATATTAGTTTAAAGTTGTTTTCCAAACAGTCCTTTATAAGAGGAATCTAAGAATTAGGATTTACAACATTGTCCCAAAAATACCAATATTGTGTCTGAAAATAAATATTATTTACATATTTTACATTATTTTAAGTTTGTACTATTGAATATGAAATATAACAGTAATGAGACCTATCCCATGATCACAGGTTAAACATGCTCAGCTGACTGATGTCTGATTATTAGGCTGCATGTAAAAAAAAAAACCTCCATTAATTTCATTAAATGTTCATGTTTATGGCTGTATGCGTGGTATTTAATAATGCTGATGAATCAGTATAAAAGATGATTGCTTCCTGAAACATAAATATCCATCATCCTATGCTGCCTCCTACTGGTTTAGTATAGGGTGATAGCAGCAGGTACTACATAGTGTAGAAGCTGAATAAATGTCATTATAAAGCTTTTCGTGCTAAATAAATACATATAAAGTAATCACGTTAGGTTCCAATGAAAGATGTACTGTATTATTTTGGGTTTCTCTGAATTGGCCCGCTCCATGCCATTCTTTCATCATCCAATCTCTCCAGCGTGTCATATAGACTAACTTTAGACATTTTCACTATGTAGTTATTCAGCATCATTGAGAGAGAATGTTCATTCAGTGCTGTTTCATCATCCAGTCCTTCAAGTCTGCAAACCATCTCGACTCTTTCCAGCGTGTAGTTATTCGGCACCATCGAGTGGGTTGGTGCTTTTAGTGGAGCAAATGAATCTCTCGTTATTTTAAAACAAATCGTAGCGAGTCTAGTTGCTGCTGCATGAGTAAAAGCAAATATGCTAAAGAGGAGTTAAATAGCAGTTTCCAATTAAACAGAAGCACCTAATGTATCCAGATAAACGCACTGCACTTAGCAATGTGACAGTGAATTCATTAAAACCCACTTGTTTTATGGAACACCACAATGCAGTGTGCTTTATTCTCTTAGCGATGTACCACAGGTCTTGTTCCTATATAAGCAAGTCACTACAATGAAAAGGGCTAGGTTTCACATGCAGGCTGCCCACAGGGAGGAAATCATAACAAAGAAATAAACCAATTTGTATCAAACTGTTCTCAATTACAGCCGGTGCAATAGTGGGCTCGTATATAGCTTTATGTGCTCATTGTCAATTACTACAGCCTGCT
This sequence comes from Corydoras maculifer, assembly GCA_019802435.1. Classification (NCBI taxonomy): domain Eukaryota; kingdom Metazoa; phylum Chordata; class Actinopteri; order Siluriformes; family Callichthyidae; genus Corydoras; species Corydoras maculifer. The sequence goes on along the minus strand of JAFMOD010000689.1, from coordinate 251,970 downwards.
GGATGAGGATGCAGAGTGATGGGGAACAGGTGGTGATGAGGACAAGAGCACTCAAACACACACTCACACACACACACATACACACTCACACACACTCACACAAATCGGCTGCTCCATCCAGAGTTGCAAACTGCACAAATGGAGTCGCAGAGCATATTGATAACAGCAGGGTGCTCGGCGGACTCACGCCAGGCTAGTATTGGTATTATCAAACCTGTGGTGGATCATAATGAGGATTAATATAACACTCAGAGAGGGACAGAATGGGAAAACGAGGATAAGGAGGTACGGGGAGAGCTAACTGCAGCTTGTTTGTTAAAGGTTTAAAAATGCGTACGTATTTGGCTCTGATAAGATTTTGTTCTCATGGAGTCTTTGCAGTTCAAATGCATGCTGCCAATAAAAGAAATAAAAAAAAAACTGGCATCATAGGGCAGCGCAGTGGTTCGGGAGTTGGGCTACCGAAGGTTGTGAAGTTCAACTAAAGTTACCAATAGGGGCACTGTGCCAACCTTGTGTTTTATTTGTAAATCGCTTTGAATGAAAGCATCAGCTAAATGACCAAATGTAAACATTAATGGTGTAATATTTAATATACACTCACTGGTCAGATTATTAGGTTTATTGCCTCTTTACCCCTTACCATGTTTATGTTCCTTGTTATTCTACAGCTGCTTTGTTTCTCTGTGTAATTATTTACTTTTTTTTTACAAATATCCATTACCACCATTCCAGATATCGTTAGGAGGTTGAGTAATCTCAGAACTACAGTGACAGTGACTTCATCAGTGTTCATTGGATGCTGCCTACATGATGTTTTGTTGGTTGAATATTTTCAGTGATGAGCCTTAGCAGCACTGTTGTGTCTGATTCACTCGTACCAGCACAACACATGCCAACACACCACCACACCATGTCAGCATCACGTGCTTAATGCATTCACCGCTCAAACAATAGCAAATAGAATTAACAACGAACCAGATGGACTGCAGTCTGTAATGGTACAATTATAAAGTTCATCTTAATGGTTATTGGAACTGATGAAATGCAACAGAGTGTAGAAACAAGGAGGTGTACCTAATAAAGTGGCCAGAAGCCGGCATTGTGGCTATATACACTGCTCATCAAAGAGATAAAGATGAAACAGATTGAAATCAGGAGGGAGTGAAAATAATGTGACTTTTTTTCAGCTAATGGCCAGACAGCGCTGTTGACGATCTCAGGTGACTAATGGTCTGGTTAAAGCACATGGTCCAACATATGCACAACCGCCTAATGCACTGCTTAATGAGGGGGTTTCAGGAGCACATGGCAGTAAAGATCTCTCGTACCCTAAAATGTGTTTTTCACTCAGTATTGGAACCTGCGTTCTCATCAAAGAACCTTTATAATGAAAGCACATCCATATGGTCTGTTCACACACAATGAAATACCAACACCACACCAACTCACTGACACACACCACGTCTCCCTGCGTAACCCGATGACTTTAAGATCAATAAAGATAGAAAATATGTCCAATCTCGTGTGTGTCTATGAGTAATTATAAGTGGTTAGCATGTTCTCCTCTCAGTGCTGGGGATACGGGTTCAAATCCCGATCTGTGAGGAGTTACCATGTTCTATTCGTGTCGTGAGTTTCCTCTGGGTTCTCCAGTCTCCTCCCACAGTCCAAATACATGGATTCATGCCCCCCCTGTCTTGCAAGTGATATTTTAATTAATTAATTTTTCATGTATTCATGTTTGTGTCCCATGACCTGAACAGATTGATCGGCATGTTATTATTGGGTTCTGCATCATTTCTCTGTGTGTTTCAGAATAATTCTTACATTTCTTCCTTGTACTTTTTAATCTATTTTAATGTTTTTATCTTGGTTTTATTGCTGCTGTTGCTGCTGGTCTCACTGAAAGCTTCCTAAAAAATTTGGGCTGTATAACTCCAATGACAATAAAGACTTCTCTTATCTTATCTTAATAGATTTCTAGATATTTAAACTGTAGCTTCTTGAAATTTGCATTTTAATTGTTTCCGTCCTCAGCAGTATTCAACACGTTCTGTCAGATTTGAGCGTTTGGTGTCCTCGTCTTTCTGAGTACGTCTGTTGATTTGTGTTTTTATTACAGTTCCCTGTATTCGGTTCCATCAAACCTCGGCTCTTCCTCTCTCATTACTTCTGCAGCCACCTGTTGCAGTGGCATCCTGCTGATGAAACTCTCCATTCCAAACATGAGCATGCATTTATTAACCCGAGGCCTTCCATATGCACACACCAGCACGGTCCATATGGAAACACACACACACACACACACACACACACACCAGCACGGTCCATATGGACACACACACACACACACACACACACACACCAGCACGGTCCATATGGACAGCACACTGAACCACAGTGATGTGCAGTCTTATTTTCGTGATACACTGTTAACATGCAGCTCATCCTAATGACCTCAGCTTAACGATGTGTTCCAGTCTTCAGATCGCCAGCCACTAATGAGTGTAGAAACGAGCGTGTGTAACTAATAATCTGATGGATGGATGGATAGACGGATTGTCGGACAGGTGGACAGATTTTCGTTAGGCTGCTGTGTTAACGTTGGGAAAGCTTCACTAGCTGAAAGTTTATCCTCCGCTCGGAAAACCTGCTCGATTGATTTTGTGCTGCACTTTCAGGTCTGACATCTAATGAATATGTGATTATAACGTGTTAACATGAATCATAGTAAAGTGATGAATATTAAAATTAAACAGCTTATTAATGAGAAATATTGAACATTAATGTTCTCATCGCTTTAAAACCCTGACAGAGTACAAAACTCCTGAGCAGCAATGAGCTCATAGCTTTATTGTTGATGTCGTTAATCTAGAACCTGATTCATAATTTATTTATTCCATATTTTAATCATTATGCTTCACCAAAAAAGCACCACACACACACACACACACACACACACACACACACATACACACACACACACACACACACACACACACACACACACACGCTGACTGCCAAGCATAAGAGCAGTAGTGTAATGTTGAGCGGATGTTTCCCCTCAGCGGGACCTGGACAGTCGCTCTTTGAGGTAAAGACTCTGTGAAGTTCTGTCTCATTTTAAAACCCACTAGACAGCTGAGGGGGAATTGCCCAAATTTCATCCATCCATTATCTTGGGGGGGGGGTTCCCCCTTGCCCATCCAGGGGAGAACATTTCGGGCGCTGGGCAGATACACCCAGGACAGGACGCCACTCTATCGCTGGGCACACACTCACTCACACAGACACACTCTATATGGGGCAATTTGGAGAATTCAATTGACCTTGATTCATGTTTTTGGACTGTGGGAGGAAACCGGAGAAGCCGGAGGAAACCCACACGGACACGGGGAGGACATGGAAATTCCACCCAGATTGGGATTCGAACCGGGAAACCCCAGTGCTGAGAGAACGTGCTAAACCACTAAACCACCGTGCCGCCATGCTATAAATTTGAGGAATACAAAGGTGATGTTGGAATCAGTCTCCTGACCTGAATCTGAGCATCTGTGTCTGATGAACTTTAATTTTTGGTTTGGAGTAGCTTTGAAGGGTGTGATGACTTTTTCTACGCTTCGTACTTCCATTCCACACTTACTTTTTCAATTGGCAGTGAACCTTTGGGAAGCTGCTTTTTAAGAGCAAGCATTTTCTGGTTCTTAATTAACACGGTCTCCATGGGGAGCATGTGTGTGCAGAGCAGATGGCACCAGGCTAGCATGGGCGAGATGAAAAATGCTAATTTGTGAAATGTGGCTAAAACCACCTGATCGGAGTTCTCATTAGGAGGCGGTTTGAAATCATCTCTGAAGACAGCGTCGTACCCGAGCTCACACCTTCCCTCCAGGTGCTATTTTAATCCCTTTGCTGTTTTTTTTTTCCTCCCACCAACCCCACGCTCTATGATTCGGTCCCGAGCCGAGAGGTGACGGCATGCGGCGTTTGGGTGGACGGGTTTTAATTTCCTTTGGTTTTATTGTGAATAGATTTATCACAGAGGAAGTGGACTGCAGTTTTGTGTGGGTGAAAGAAATAAGCCTGTACCAGAATCTGAGATCAGAAGAGTTCCGTGTGGAATAACAGAACCTCCATAGTGACTCACATTTCCACTCGGCTCTCGGCGGATTAAGACGGTGCCAGGCTCAATCACACGTATGATCTGTGAGTCTGCTGGATGAGTCTGGGTTTGGGGGACGCCAGGTGAACGTTACCTGTCTGACTGCATTGCAGCAGATATGAAATTAATTGGAGCCGTGAAGAAGCTGTGGACATTTTTTGGGTGCTTGGTTTTGGCCGTTGTCCCAGTAAAGACTGTGAAGTGAAGATCTGTCGCCAGATTTTTGGTTATCTGATTACATGGTACTGTTCCTAATATCCATCCATCCATTATCTTCTGCTTCATCGTCTATTAGGGTCGCAGGGGGGGTTCCCCATGCCCATCCAAGGGAGAAAGTTTCGGGCACTGGGCAGATACACCCAGGACAGGGCGCCAATCTATCACTGCACACACACTCACTCACACAGACAGACTCTATATGGAGCAATTTGGAGAATTCAATTGACCTTGATCCATGTTTTTGGACTGTGGGAGGAAACCGGAAAACTCAGAGGAAACCCACGTGGACACGGGGAGAACATGCAAACTTCACCCAGATTGGGATTTAAACCTGGAATCCCTAGGGCTGAGAGGAGAACATGCTAACCACTAAGCCACCCTTGTTCCCAATAACAAATTCACAAAATAACTGAAACTGCCATCCTCTTGTGTGTGTGTGTGTGTGTGTGTGTGTGTGTGTGTGTGTGTGTGTGTGTGTGTGTGCGTGTGTGAAAGAATCATCATTACAAATAAATATCTGTAAAAGATCTGTACTGTACGTCCCGTAGGGAAAAGCTGCCCGTTCAGCAGTAACGTTCTCCTGCTCAGCAGAGCACAGTTGTGAAAAACACATGTGCCCTTAATTTGAGGACGACACCTGGCTTTGATGGATATTTCTCTTGGTGAATATGCAACATCAGTTTTTCTCCAGCGGAGCAGGCGATGGCAGGACGAGTGAATTGGTGGCTCTGGGCTCAGCTCGTCTCCTCCTTTCTGTTCTGTGAACAACGGAGCAGAAAACAACTTTTCACAGTTGACTGACAAAAGGGATCTTTTGGTGCCACATCGCTCCCTCACAAGCACACACATGGTTTGTACCAATACCCTCGCTTTCATTTCACCCACTGATCAGTTGTCATGGAAGTCAAACTGGCCGTCTGTCTGTCTCTTAGTGGCTTTTTCCTCGCCGTCAAACCCGCTCGCCGTGCCAAGAAAAGAAAACAAATTCAGCACTAGATTGACTGCTCTGAGCTGCTAGGCTGCCTTAATCCGCACTTGGATTGCATTTACTTTTCTCCTTTTTTTTTTTTTTTTTTCTTTCTTTTTTTTTTTTCAATACAGTAAATGTGTCGCTGCCGATTTTGGCACCGAGACGCTTGTTTGCGGTGGAAAACATTTGTTTGCTGCGGACTTAAATTCCGGCAACAGGCTTTGATCCCAGCAAGAAAGTACGCTATTGAGTTCTCTTATCTTTCTTCTTTCCATGTTTCCTTCTGCTAGTTTGAGCATGGCAACATTTTATTTATTTATTTCTCTTCTTTGTTTGAAAGTTGCAGCCCAGTTCAAAAAGTACACTGACTGAAGCTGAATTTACTTTCCGAGTTAAAAAGAACTAAGAAAAAGAATCACATTAAGACGTCGATTTAAAATATAACACGTTTTATTTAATGGTGTGTAGTAATATTATTATAATAATTATAATTATAATTATAATTATAATTATAATTATTATTATTATTCAAAATGGGTGGCACGGTGGCTTAGTGGTTAGCACGTTCGCCTCTCAGCACTAAGGATTCCCGGTTCGAATACCCATCTGGGTGGAGTTTCCATGTTCTCCCCGTGTCCGCGTGGGTTTCCTCCAGGTTCTCCTGTTTCCTCCCACAGTCCAAAGACATAGATCAAGTCAATTGAGTTCTCCAAATTGCCCATATAGAGTGTGTGTTTGTGTGAGTAAGTGTGTGCCCAGTGATAGATTGGCGCCCTGTCCTCGGCCCAGCGCCCGAGACATTCTCCCCTGGATGGGCATGGGGAACCCCACCACGACTCTAATAGAGAATAAAGCGGAAGATAATGAATGAATGAATTATTCAAAATGATATTATCTGATATAACTAATATTCAGCAATTTATTTTAAAAAAGTAAAATAAGTAAGTATTGGATAATAATGATGAATAATAAAGTTACTTTCTGTTGTTTTTTATAATATTTGAAATCATGTTCTTTGATCGGGCGGCACCGTGGCTTAGTGGTTAGCACGTTCGCCTCTCAGCGCTAGGGATTCCCGGTTCGAATCCCCATCTGGGTGGAGTTTCCATGTTCTCCCCGTGTCTGCGTGGGTTTCCTCCGGGTTCTCCGGTTTCCTCCCACAGTCCAAAAACATGGATCAAGTCAATTGAATTCTCAAAATTGCCCCATATAGAGTGTGTCTGTGTGAGTGAATGTGTGCCCAGCAATGGATTGGCACCCTGTCCTGGGTCTATCTGCCCAGCGCCCGAGACGTTCTCCCCTGGATGGGCATGGAGAACCCCACCACGACCCTAATAGAGGATAAAGTGGGAGATAATGAATGAATGAATATATATATATATATATATATATATATATATATATATATATATATATATATATACACACACACACACACACACACACACATATATATATATATATATATATATATATATATATATATATATATATATATATATATATGTGTGTGTGTGTGTGTGTGTATATATATATATATATATATATATATGGTATGGAAGGATAGATATATAAATATACCCACACGGATATATATTTATGGTATATATTTTAATTTTATGCTAGACTATTGTCAATGCAGGTACTGAGGATTTTAAAAGCTGTTTATATTTCAAAGGGGTTCATTGTCATATATACATTAAGAATCAGGTTTCTATGCACAATGAAATCCTTCCTCACCCGGAATTGTTGATGAATAATGATGTCCTCCTCTGGCTGGCTCTTATTCATGAAATGACGAAGTATTTAGAATCTGTTGCTTTCCAAACTGCCTGATTCTTGTAAAATTTTGACGACATTCGACACAAAACATGATTCAGAATTTCTCCTTCCCACCATGACAGCTCCGTTACATCAGCCCTCGCTGCATTCCCTGTTTTCTGCCTTAAAGAAGCAAGATGAGCGCTCAGCTCTCACTTTTAACATTTCGCTCGCTCCAGTGCTCCTCGCTGCTCTCGACAGAGCTGTCAAAACTGTAATGAAGGGCGCTAAGGTGTGTGTGTGTGTGTGTGTGTGTGTGTGTGTGTGTACGAGAGAGAGGGAGGAAGTGTTCCTGGCCCTGTATCATGCCTGCACCATGTTCTCACGGCTCGTTTGTCATGTCCTTGTTTGGGCGTCACGCTGTGTGCACCGAGTCAAGGTTCATTTCAGATGAAGTGTTTCATTCAGCCGTTTATTTTGGTGTCAGCCGTGCGGGTTGCTTCACCACTGACACGTTTCACACGTCCGTTATTTCCAAAACGTTGGCCCCGTTCTAACGATGGCCCCTTTGCCGTGCATGCCACTGTAAATGTCGGTGCAGAGGCCTAGTTTGGATTCATTCCCCACATTTCCACACCTTGGCTCGGTGCTCGACCTGCACAAATGATTCCACTCTGTGGCGGTGACATTTTATTACCATGTGCACATCTAGAATTCTATTGTTTAAAAAAATGAATGTCCACTCACTGTACACTGTTATTAGACATCCAATTCACCTTACAGGTGTAACATCAGAGACTGTGGTTTATTTGTTACACAATTAATGTTCATCATTCTCTGATAATACTTTATCCGTGCTCACAAGCCATTCTTTTGCAATTAGACACCTGCCCCCCCCCCTTCCCCCTCGAACATTTTGACAGAGACTGTGAGCCAGGTCTCATGCGATACCGGTGTCTGACCTCACAAGTGCTCAAAGTTTTCCACAAACACACTCCAAAATCATGTGGAAAGCCTGCCCAGAAGAATGAAAGCTTCTCAGCTGCAGATGATTGGGGGGTGGACTTCCTGCTGTAGACTGAAATGTTATAAAAGCTTCTGGTGTATGGTGTAGGTGTTTCAGTATAGCGTGCTGTATATCAGGTCTGTACTAATGTAATAAATTTCCACCCTCTGCACTTACAGGACATGCTTCCACGTTTTAAAGGGGTTTAATTGGTGTAAGGTACCCGACTGGTAGCATAAAGGTTCAGTTACTCTGCTGGAAAAAAGGAGAAAAATAGAAAAAAAAAGCTAATGGTTTTGAAAAAGAAAGATATAATGATGTCCCTCACATTACATCACACACACACTCACACACACAAACACTGGTTTCTCCCCCCATTGTTTCAGAAAATGTAAATAAAAAAATAGTTTGTACCTTTAACAGGGTGTCGGTATTATGTACAGAGTTATGAAGTCGTAGAAAATTTGCATGTGGTGTTTGGGATTTTCCTCTGTTCGCTTTTTCGAGCTGCTGTGTTGGAACACATGTTTACATCCCCTCCAGCCGTTCTATAGGAGCAGCACAGAGCGCGTGGGCGTCCACACGTACTGTAGAAGAAACTCATTTGCAAATGAGAAGTTCACGCCACATTTTCAGTCTGTCTTTGGTGCGACCTCTTCACTACGCCACAAAAGGATATGTTTACCGAGGTTGTGGTCACTCATTTTCTCGTCTGATTATGATCTTTTGCTTACTGGATTGACTGTTTCGTGCCAAATCCATGCAATTAATAGCCGACACGGTGCACGTGAGTGGGAGTGCAGACTCACAGGAGCCTGCCAGCAAACACAGATTAGCAAACATGGCACAGGAGGGCGGAAAATAATCGTTTCGTTCAACTTATAAACCAAACCAATGGATCTGCTCTCATCAAACAGTGTTATCAACATGGCCCTGATATTATGCTGTCATTAAGACTGATACTTTACATAAGCTCAGAATGTAGAACAAATTTGGCTTGGAGACCTCTGTGAGATACTAAACATTATGTTTAGATATGTGTGTGAATGTAAACACTCACCAATGTGTACAGTGTGCTTTTGCACTATCATGGAATAGTTCATTAATATATACAGTATTCAGAGATGCAGCAGCAGGAGAGAGTGTAGCAGCAGGGACGGGTGTGCAGTAAGTCGCTACGGCTCGCCATCCGTGGCTGCAGATGGCTCACACAGACAGAGTAACTGGCTGGGCTGTGGAGTCCCCTTATGGCACCACCAGTCCTGATGGGAGTTTTTCTCCTTTCATATTTCATTTATTTGTGGTCATGATACCTGTTGTCTGGGGCAGTGCAGTGGTAGGAGTAAGGTGGATTCTCTGTTGTGGTTTTAGAGGTGTTATTGTTTGTGTTTAAGGTGGTTGCGCCGTTGCTTTAGGTCCTGGGGGATTTCTATACTGCTTATTTCACATTTGCATTACATTTGCTCATTTATTGGACGCTTTTATCCAAAGTGACTTACAAGCTGTGCACAGGGTTAATCACAACATCCCTGGAGCAATGGAGGTTAAGGGTCTTGCTCAAGGACCCACATTGGTAACTTCAGTGGACCAGGGATTCAAACCCTCAACCTTCTGATTGATAGCCCAATTCCCTAACCACTGAGCAACCACGTCTATTTTAGTTATTTTAATAAACTTTTCTCTTTTATTGGTCTCCTCATTACCATACATTCTGTACCTAAATCACTACCCAACATTCTGGACCTAGAGGAACATTTCCAAGGCCCCCACTAAGGCTAAGCCTCCAAGGCTGGCAATGGTGATGTAAATGGATAAAAGAACAGCCTGGCAGCAAGCGAGACAGATAAGATTCGGAATGCAAACTGCTTGTGTTTTGCTGTGTGCTAAACCCTGCTGTCTCACTCTGAAACTCAGAAGTCTCGCCTGAGGAACTCGGCCAGCGCCGCTCTGAACTTCCAGCTGTGCGACACATTTGGAGCACTAACTCTCACCATGCAGAAGATCAACACCTGTCACTGCCACACTCTGAAAGGCATCGCTCCACTCTATACTCACTCTTTTCCCTCTGGTTATACGCAAAACCCTTCAGGGTCTGAGTGTTTACGGTACTCCATGTGTTCACATCCCGGCAGTTCCCCGAGACCCACAACGTCACCGGACACACCGTGATCTTCCATCAAATACAAGAGAACCACAATCATCCATCCATCCATCCATTATCTTCCACTTTATCTTCTATTAGGGTCGTTGGGGGGGTTTCCCATGCCCATCCTGGGGAGAACGTTTCGGGCGCTGGGCAGATACACCCAGGACAGGACAGACACACACACACACACTTTATATGGGGCAATTTAGAGAATTCAATTGACCTTGATCCATGTTTTTGGACTGCGGAAGGAAACCGGAGAACCCGGAGGAAACCCATGCGGACACGGGGAGAACATGGTAACTCCACCCAGATTGGGATTTGAATGGGAATCCCCAGTGCTGAGAGGAGAACGTGCTAACCACTGTGCCGCAGAACCACAATCATAAATTATAACATTTATAGAACGTATGCTGTGTTTTTTTACACAATGGTTCTGAATGGTTTTGGCTGAGAAACTGCAGAGCAAGCAAAGCAACCACAAATCTGGATCTGTGTTGCATTAAAAAAAAAAAAAAAAGCTTATACACATCTGTGTAAATGGCTATAGATGCCATTTATACAGATATCAGTGAGCAGCCTGCACCAGTTGATGGTTTGGGTCATAATCCTGTACCCCTGGAACAATAATGTCTACAACCTTGTTCAAGGGTCGCGCTTTGGCAACCTGGTGGAGCTAAACCACTCGCTCTAAATTTAAAGTCCAACACCCTAAGCACTTATCCACCCAGCCATTAACACGAAACCGATAGAACATTGTGTTTTTGGAGCAGGAGAGGAACTTTAATCTCCCAGCAAGAAAGTTTTAAGTGTTCAAATACCTATTAACACAACAGATAATCAGATTCCACAGACTAAACCGCAGTGATTTATTTTACCCTCCGGAGCTCTGCTTCACCGCTGAACTGTTAAGTACAGAGTACAAGTTTGTCGGCGCCGGAGTCTGAGGCCGACTCTCAGCTGCCATTGTGTCTCAACTCTCCTCCTTTCATACAGTTTGACTGCCATGACAGCGTTTCCGTTTCGTCAGTCACAGCATCAGTTCCACCGTCTCTCTGCTGCTGTCTCAGTCTTTAGTCAGAGGACATGAAGGTTTGAATGACAAAAGGAAGAGGACATGAAGGTTTGAATGACAAAAGTAAGAGGACATGAAGGCTCTCTATGTAAGAACCTACAAAGATTCCAAGTGTGTTGGTCGTAATTTAGGCTTCAATTATACAAAGAATTATTTTCCAGAGTTGTTGAACTTCCTTAGTAGACAAAATCAGACAATCCTGACTGGGTGTCAAATTGGACATACTGTCCTTACCCACTGTCATCTACTTTTATAGGGTTGAAAACATGAAAATACTGTTTGAAAAAATCCCACCAGCAAAAATACCTTGTTTTTTGGAAATTCTTCATATAAAGGAAGTGATTTAAGTTTGGAATTCTCAGTCACAAAATTTTTTCAATGCCATAAATGGCCTCTGTGATGCTGATATGGCACTAAACTCAAACAAACCAAAATTTAGAGTTGTTTTGTTTTGTATAACAACAGAAATTTGCTCCATGTTCTGAAGTTTCCCCACAGTCTCTCTCTCTCTCTCTCTCTCTCTCTCTCTCTCTCTCTCTCTCTCTCTCCCGTAATCTTCCTTTCGCTTTGTACCGCTCTTTCGTGCTCTTGTTCTGTATTTAGCATTAATTGCCTGTCAGTCTGGTGTGGATATAGGAGGAAGTGTGACATAAAGACATTCACAGTTAATAAAACCCTTTGCGTTTCTCGTTCGGTGCCGGCTGTCGCACTCCCACATCCACCCCCCCCCCCCCCCCCCCCCCCCCCCCCCCCCCCCCCCCCCCCCCCCCCCCCCCCCCCCCCCCCCCCCCCCCCCCCCCCCCCCCCCCCCCCCCCCCCCCCCCCCCCCCCCCCCCCCCCCCCCCCCCCCCCTACCGCCGCTGTAGAGTCCGCTCCGTGGCGTTCCTCATGTGCCGCTGCGGCTCAGTATTCTGAAACCTGGAATCTTAGAACTAGAGGAATGTTTGGGGAGATGTTTAGCAGGATAGTGTATTTATATATCTACATATTAAACATCCACACCATGGACTTTCTCCAACTGTGGCAAAGTAGACCATCCAACACACGTGCATCAGCTGATTTAAGGGAACACTCGTGATTAGAACTCTGGGGATCCCGCCGTTTGCTCTGGCTGATGGAAGATAATTCATAAATGTACATGTAACCGAGAAGTGTAAAGTTATGTGAGCGTGTAATAAAGTGTCATTCTATTAATACACACACACACACACACACACACACACACACACACACCAGCTCATTATAGACTTCTGCAAGTTAAAAGTTGGTGTTGAAACTCAGAGGTTTAGAGCACAGTTCAGACTGTAGGTAATTTTATCAGTCTGTATGTATCACACACCACCGACCGCTGTATTAAATACACATACCTTTTTTTCTACAGTCACTTTTTTTATTTGTAAACTGTAGTTTTGTGATTACAGTCTGTAGTTCATCTGTTTCTCTGCACGCTGTGTTCTCTGTTCCCTGATGATGAGGACCACCACAGAACATAGGGGGGCGGGGTGGTTTGCACTGATTTTGATTATATAGATATAATTGGATAATCATTTGTGATCTTTTGCTTTGTAACGGTTTACGGCTCTTGTTTTGATCATTTTTGTGACCGATGAGAATCCGGATTTATTAAAGCAGTGCAGATCGGGGAAACTAAAACCCAAAAGTTTCTTGGTTAAACTTTGAGACCGTAACTTTTCTTTCAGGAACTAAAGCAGTTGAAGTTCTTTAAGAGGCATGTGCATCATGTGCAGACTCTGTTCTCTGACTCGCCTTGATATTTGAACATCAATATTTTATGCCAAGTACTAATTCAGAAAGCAAGAAAATTAACTGTCTAATTAAACCTACTCCTCTGAGGAATTGCTAAAAATCAGCATGTGTGTATGTAGGTCATCCAATAAATACAGTTTGAAAAGATTTCTAATGCATACATTGTCCTTGGTCGCTCATCCCTACCAGGTGTCTTAATTAGAGCTGGGATTTGGTCCAAACTTTGTGACGATGATGAGCGAGAAAGAAAACCTGGTTTTGGAACCTCATTGTCTCTGAGTAAAAGTTCAAATGTAAAGAGGAGCGAGACGGTAAACGCATAAACACTGCGGAATGATCTGATGGTACGATGTTACAGATGATACCTGTCTGTGCAGAAGTCATAAATTAGTGCCAAAGACATGACCCTTCAATCTGACCTCTAATTGAGAAGTTTGCACGACGGGAACTTTAGCCGTTTCGTGTCGGAGGTAATATTGCACTTTAAATCTTAATCATGAGTTCGCATCCCCCGGAGGTTTGAAGTTTGCCACAGTTTGGTGATTTTATTGTAGCTGTGTAGAACTCTTACTCAATGTTAAGTAGTTGAGGAATTGAATTAGGTGTCTTTACCCTGGGAAATCAACAAGCGAGGCATTACTCTGGGGCTAAAAGCTCTGAAAACAACATCAATAAGCCACCCTGAAAGAAAAGTGGGTAAATAAATGCACTACAGATGTGGAATAGAGGGTGTCAGCTGTCAGCACAATCACTGTAATGACATTGAAAAGAGCCCAACAAATATATAATGCATTCATGGAAACTTTTGGTATTAGGTGCATTTTGTGTTTTTATTGCCCTAAAGGATCTGAAAAACACATTTAGCTCGCGCACAACATTTATTGCAAATAAACAATGTCATTTTGTAAATGTATCCCCACATGATGGTTGGAATAAGAGAATTGGGTCGGGGTCCCTGGAGCAATAAGGGTTCAGGACCCACACTGGCTCTGGATTTGAAACCTGAATGGCTCACAGCTCCGGTCCGTCATTCTAAGTACTGAGAGATGCTCTGAAAAGACTTAATTCATGATTTCGGAGCGTGACTGTGAGAGTTTTTTTGGTTATAGATCCAGAAGAGTATCTATGAGAACAGACACTGCTTTTGGATAAGAGGGTGTGGTTCACCACTTCAGTTCTAGTTCATCCCAAGAGTAAGAGGTTGAGGACAGGAACCTGAGACACTGGAACTAAATGAGACAACCTGAATGAAGAGGTTTGTTCCAGTGCTTTTGTCCATATGATGTTATGATACAGAATGGACATCAGTGTTTATGGATTCTATGATGAATCGTTAGAATTCTGTGGAACTAAACTCAAACGCGTGAGAAACAAAGGCATGTTTTATATCGGGATCACATTGGATATTGTTTCTAAAAAGTCTAAAAGAATCTGCTACATTTTTAAAATCTTTTATTTAACTCAACTATTATAGTGAAGGAAGAGGGATCACGCATTTGCTTTGAAGTCTGACATTGTTGATGTCACAGTCTGAATGATCTCTATATATGTGCTGCCGTGTCAGATCTCGCACGAACAGTATATCTGTGAAGTTTGGCTTTTCTACTTCAAGAAAAAGTTCTGAGGGCCACGTTCTGCATCATGGCCTCTATTCTTCCTTCTCAACTCATTCCCTTTCTTTCTCCTTTGGGTTGGGATGGTTCAGGCTTCACCGAGCCCGATCTTGGCCGGCACCTTATCTGCTCAGGGCACCTTTTCCCAGGAGGAGATATCCCTCAGTGCACCCTGGCTGACTTGCTTGAGGAAAAAAAAGAAGTTTTGACTATTGTGGTCCTTTCCAGCTCACACTCTACAGTTTAACACCTGCACAACATAATATCAATGAGCGTGATGGTTTACTATGATGATGAATGTGAACTAATCAGCGTATCGAGCAATTATCCAGATCAGAAAGACTCATCAACGAGTTCAGACAAAAAATAAAGAATTAAATGATGTGAACATTTTGTTAATGTTCTAAATGTTCATCATGAACCACTTTGTTCTGTTATTTATTCATTTATTTTCTAAGCTTGTTAGAAAATATCAGGCTTTGGGGGGGGGGGGTGTTTTGTAAGATTTTGGAGTGTGTGTGGAAATCGTATTCATAACGTCAGACACTAATGTTGGACGAGAGGACCTCGGTCTCAGTCTTTGACCATTACAAGGGGTTGAGGTCAGGATTGGGGCTGTTTAAGTTCTTCCACAACTGACTAAACCATGCAATTGCCTACCATCATGTTGGAACAGGAAAGGGCCTTCCCTAAACAAATCCCACAAAGTTGTAAGCACGCAGGTGTCCCATAGGACTGAAAATCACTTAAAGCCATTGATTGATATGTGTGACGAATACAGGCACAAGGAGAACATGCAAACCCCCAGAATGGACCTTGACATGCACTTTCCCTCCTTAAAGACCATGTTTGAATTCTGGTGTAATTTATTTTCCAGGTTATAACTTCAGTAGGTGATGAGTTTCTACTCTATAAAGAGACTGTTGTTCTGCGTGAGCAACTGAATAAATAATGCTCTTTATTATTCATTTGATAGCCGTTCTGTATTACAATTTAAATGTTGTTTGACCCGAAGAAGTCCATGTACCCAGCAGATCACATCATCGATCTGAATTAGTGTTGAATAAAAGAGATCTTTTGTTTTGCTCCTCTTTAAATCCAGGGTCACTGAATGCATAACAAAACGTATTGAATGTGCTGCATGAATGATTTCTAAATCATCGTAACACTTTACTCAGAGTACGACCGAATCTATTGGATTAGAGAGTCTGTTCCGCACCGGGCCGCTCGACAGCCCCTTTTTTTGGTTTTAGTGCCGGCCTCTCGGGCGCTAACTCTGAATAATGGGAGCCACTGAGCACAGGAGGATTAGGGAAGATCAATACCTGGCAACCCTGTGAACTGGCCAGTAATCTACATCAGCAATGGAGGAAAATGCATTACCTCGACTACAAAGCCTATTAACAAACCCACAGGTCGTGCATTATTGAGTGCATGTTGGTTTTATGAGGCCTCGTTCGAGGAGGAAAGGAGGGCTGCGGGAGGGAAAAAACAACGGCCGGACAAATTATGCACCCACTTCAGGCTCCGCGACAGCTTGCTCTCCAAAACATTGCCATTGTTTTCACTGTAATTAGATTCCCAGTTTGAAAGCTTTATCAGTGCGCTATTGTGTGTTCTTTTTGTGTACGTCCGTGTGCATGCGCGTTGTGTGTTTGTCAATACATCCGCCGATCGGCCGGTGCACGAATATATATTTCAAACCTCTGCATTGATTTATTATCGAACTTGCAATTAGTTTTTAAATTTATGTGGAAACAATATTCTGTTAATAAATAAAAAGAGAAACAAAGCATCACATCAAATTAGCACTCGTTAGGTTTGTTCACAGATCAGACGGATTGTTAAATAAGACTTTTATTTTGCTTTGTAGCAAAGACTATACTCACCACACAGAGTAGTATTAAGTCTTACATTATATATATTATATATAATCCGGCACCGATATTGAACTGGGGTCATCATTCTGTTTTATCTCAAATGTTATCTCACACAATATCCCAAACTATATATATATATATATAGCGGCACGGTGGCTTAGTCGTTAGCACGTTCGCCTCTCAGCGCTAGGGATTCCCGGTTCGAATCCCCATCTGGGTGGAGTTTCCATGTTCTCCCCGTGTCTGCGTGGGTTTTCTCCGGGTTCTCCGGTTTCCTCCCACAGTCCAAAAACATGGATCAAGTTAATTAAATTCTCAAAAATTGCCCCCTATAGAGTGTGTCTGTGTGAGTGAGTGTGTGCCCAGCGATGGATTGGCGCCCTGTCCTGGGTCTATCTGCCCAGCGCCCAAGACGTTCTCCCCTGGATGGGCATGGGGAACCCCACCGCGACCCTAATAGAGGATAAGCGGGAGATAATGAATGAATGAATGAATGAATGAATGAATATATATATATATAAATAATGTTAAAAAAATGGGCCTTCCCCAAACTGTGAGAAGGATACACATTTTCAAAGTGCATCATTTTTATGGTAAAAATGGTTAATGTTTTTTTAAACCAATGGCAATAAAAGTGAATAAAAACCCCTTAAATGATTGAATTAGAACTGCACACATATATATACACACACACACACACACCAACTTTGCACTTTTAACAAATCAATATCAGTCAAAATACTGTGTGGTGTCCCATTGACCCAGGCTGTCTCTTTACCCCGTCTGCCCTTCCACTCTATCCATTTACCCATCCATCCATCCATTATCAATCAGTTGTCCATCACTTCATTTATCCATCTGTCTGTCTGTCTGTCTGTCTGTCTGTGATGTCATTGAAATATTATTTCTTACTGCTTCTGTCGCTCTATTTTTCTTTCACTTTCATCACTATCCCTGTATCTCAATATCCATTCCATCATCCATTCACACACACACACACACACACACACACACACACACACACACACACACACACCCCACCTCACAGATACATATCTTTTCCTATAGTACCCGTGTGATTGGATCACAGCATGTTTCACTCTAAATCCATGAGCAGAAAGGCTCCCTAATCTCCAATTTGCAGCGGCTGATAACATTTTAATGAGGAATAATATAATGAGAGATTAGCATAAATGGAGCACTAAAGCTTTCAGCTGTGCTCCGCCACACCCTGATCACACACGGGAGAGCAGAGTGTCTGCAACATTCACGCCCTCAGCCATCACTGCCATTGCCGGGCGAGGCGTTCACCATGACGTTCAACCAAAAAGCAGAATATGGATTAAGTACAATTAACACCGCCGCTCGAAAAGCAGTGTTCTGCAAGAGCAGAATGGTTCCACAGCCTTGTACGTCTTCTAAATGAAAGCCCTTAGAAATCTTCTCACCTGAACCGTGATGCTGCAGTGTTTCCTGTTTTCACGCCTCACTTCACAGAATTTACTCTTACCTGCGCGAGCTACATCAGGTTTGAGTGAATCGTGACGTGATTGCAGGACGTGTTGCTCTGTATGAAAATGAACTGATTACAATGAACTCCTACAATTAACTCTCATCAATTAACTACCTACAAATTCCTCCTGCTTTTTTATCCATCAATTCATCAATTTTCTGCATAATCCTCTACTAGGGTCGCGGATGCTGGGGGGGTGGGTTCTCATGCCCACCCAGGGGATGTTTTGGGCGCTGGGCAGATACATTTAGGAAAGGGTGACAATCTATCACTGGGTGCACACACACACACACACACACACACACACACTGTTTAGGGGCAATAGAGCAGCCAATTTACTTTGAATCCATGTTTTCAGAATGTGGGAGGAACCCGGAGGAATCTCACACAGACAGGGATGAGAACATGAAAACTCCATCCAGATCAGGATTCAAACCCGGATCATCGGCGCTGAGAGCCGAACCTGCTAACCACTAAGCCACAGTGCTGCCCCATGTTTTTTTATCCCCATATTTAAATGCTGCTCCGCTGCGGCTAATCTACAGTATTTATGCTCCACATCCATTAACGCTGTTCCATTTCATTAAAGACGCTTATACGGCATTTTATTAAAGGTGTCTTAAAGGCCTTATAAGCATTATGCATAAGCTGAAGGGCAATAAACCTGGTGTACGAGAGGGCATGAAAACCAGCCGCTGGGTTCCATTACACAGATCTAACGAGTGCATTTTTAATCGTGAAGTCACCGCTGTGCTTCGTAAGTCAATTTAAAGGTATTTTCTAGCATGCAATCTTAAAATCAGATGCTTTACTGTAACATACTGTGGATGAAGGGATAGGCTTGCGTCTCTCGCACATACAGCCCCATATACAAACCTCTGTTTACAGTGGGCAGTTTGAACGTCCCTATTGTGTGAAGTGTTTACTCTGTGTGTTGATTTATTTATTATTTTTGGATATTATTCGTGTAGCCAACGCTTCTTGCTCGATGGGAGGTGGAGGAAGTGGCTGACATCTGTTTCATTCAGATTATAAAAATCTCGGGAGTGCTTTTCAAAAACTCCCTCTTCACACTCACAATGGAACGAGAGCACA
Source organism: Corydoras maculifer (assembly GCA_019802435.1). Lineage (NCBI taxonomy): Eukaryota > Metazoa > Chordata > Actinopteri > Siluriformes > Callichthyidae > Corydoras > Corydoras maculifer. The sequence goes on along the minus strand of JAFMOD010000689.1, from coordinate 232,760 downwards.
TTTTAATGGCTAATTAAAGTGTGAAGCAAACACACAAACCTGGCGTGAGGGAAGGATGGGAATTAAAAGGGTGCTGCTTCTCAATGGACCTTTAATTTGTGAGAAAGGTGTGATACACAGAGGAACTTTCCTTTAATGCTACGGCAACGGTGCACGTCTGAATGTGAACCTTATAGTGCGACAATAAAAGAAATAAGCGGCGTGATTTATTTTCAGTACAATGATTTAAATATAAAGGACTATTCTGAAGTCTTCTTTTTATTATTAAACCCTTGTTTTCATGTCATATTCCGGACCGTACCACCCCGCTTTCCAACCCTGCTTTGATGTTAATTCTAGTCTCATTTTATCCGAGGCCACTCGTCACACTTCACATCATCCGTCCTTATTATTATTATTACAATGTCCTTTGTGTCGTGTCCAGTGTCTCCCGTCCTGCCTGTTAGTGGCATGAGTGCGCCGCATTAAGCAAATATTAAATGAAAAATGGCGGATTACTGGCTCGTGACAAATGGAGCAAAACATATCTGGGTGATACTCTCGGACGGCCGGCAGTAAAACACGAGTTCACTGCCTTCAGAGCGCGATGCAGAAAAAGAAATGAACAGAGCAAGAAACCAATTTGTTTTATTTCTGCGACCAGCTCTCGACCCCGCAGCTCTCGGCAATCATGCAGCGAGAGACGGAGGGGTACACAGGCTATTTGTTTTTAATAAAGGATGATATGGATGTGGCCCTGTTTCAATAACCAGTGACCCACTTCCTTTAATTGCTCGCTCTCAAATGGATGATAAAGCGATGCGCCACCTCCTCAACATGCTACAAGCTCAACATCGATGCCATCGCCGGCTTCTTTTTCCTAATTTTTTCGCCACGAGATGCAAATAAGTGCCTGTTAACAATTCAGTCCTCCACTTATTTAATCTCTATATATTTATTTATTTAGTTTTTCAGCGTGCATCCAGTAAATTAGCAATTATATTTCCTTCTCCTTTTTTGGTCTCGGCGCCAATAAACTGCAGACATTTTTGTTCGTTTCATTTTAACCTTTTTAAAACACCTTAGTTCTGCTTTACGCTTATTAAAAGGAAGTGCGCTTTCCTCGTGACACACAGTTCACACACAGATTTAAGTCTAAAGAGGACACACAGTTGTGTGTCGCAGTACCGAGCATCTTGTGCCTTTAATTAGCAGCAGCGTTGTTGTGTTAAAACAGCAGTGTGTACGGCAGATGAGTTTGCAACCATTTAAATACGGCTTCCCCTGACCAATATGGCGGTCGTGTTAACCATAGAATACCAGTAACAAATGTGGCTAATTGTAGGGACATGGCGGGTGAACCCGCTTTTATTTAGACCTCATTTTAAAATAACAGATTGGTTGTGAGTTATATGTTCAGACGATTCACTTTAAATACATATTTATATTAAAAAGAAACGTAAAGAAGAAACGTAAAAAGGACGGCAGTTCCAGGGAAGAATTAAGGTTGAAAATAATTTGACATGGGTCAGCAGCGAGGTTCTCCACCACACACAGAGCATGGGTGCGTGGGTGGCCGCTGTGATTGACGGATCGTAGGCAGATCCATATCAACTGTTTTCTTGGAGAAAAATAAGCCCGAGGATCAAGAAAAAACTTGGAGGCTCAGAGCTTCGGTTTGGGGGTTTAACAGATTTCATTTCTGGGACGGTTGCAGATTTCAGACTAATGAACAGCACTTCCTCTGGCTTCCATTCACTGGCTGTCTGTGCATTTTAGAGTTCATTTTAAGATTTTTTTATTTGTTTTTAAATCTTTAAATGGACTCGCCCCGCCCTACCTCTCCTCCACCTGTATGCGCCCGCACGGTGCCCCAGGTCAGCTGATCAACTGCTCTTTGAGGTACCGAGGTCCAAGCTTAAGCTCAGAGGGGAGCGAGCCTTTTCGATTTCATCTCCTAAGCTTTGGAACGACCTACCGCTATGAATAAGACCGGCTTCTTCACTGTCCACTTTTAAATGTGGTCTTAAAACCCATTTTTACTCTCTGGCTTTTAACACACCCTGATTTTACATTGGTTTTAAAAGCCTTTTTAATGTTTTACTTGATGTATTGTTCAAGTTCAAGTCATTTATTTATAGTGCTTTTTACAACAGTACATCATCACAAAGCAGCTAAACGAAGAGTTAAACACCTTTAAACCCCCAAAGAGTAAAATGAAGAGACAGCGGCAAGACAAAACTCCCTGTTATGTTGTTTTTTTAAGGAAGAAACCTTGGGAGGACCGAGACTCAGTGGGGGACTCATCCTCCTTGAGCATCAACAGTGTAGGACAGCCATGTACAGATAGTGTCGAGATCATGTGAGATCAAGTCCATTGAGGGCGTCCTGCAGGACCGCCAGTCCAATTAACATTCTGGTTCCATCCATCGTAGCCGCAGTGCTTCAGCGGATTCATGAATCCAACCTGACCACACCTACACCTCCTATTGCTTTATATTGTATTCTTGTTTTTTTACAATTTTAAAGTGTTTAATAAGTGCTTTATAAATAAAATTGAGTTGAGTTGAGTAATAACGCTGTGGAACAGGCAGCGATCACAGAGAAGAAATAAGAATCAAGATAATTTGACATTGGTCACTTTGTGAGGTCCCCTCCCGCACCCGGAGCATGTGTGTGTGGGTGGGCGCTGTGATTGACAGTCCGTGGGCAGATCCATAGCGGCTGTTTCCTGGGAGAAAAGCAAGTCAGAGGATCAAGACAAAACTCTGCAGCTTAGAGCTCCGATTCCCGGGTTTAGCGCTCTCGTGCACAAATTTGCACGCACGGATACGCACGCGAGAGCCGGCCGGCTACCAAATCTGCCTCTTACAGTCGATCCACGCTGCGAGACAGTACGCCGTCCACCTGCTGTGAACTCCTCAATTCACTGACTTTTTAAATCTTAGCTTTTCTGGCAACGTCCTAAGTAAAGGCATTTCTCAGAGCTCGACAGTTTAAGCTTTAAGAGCCGACTGCATGACGTAAACAGAGCCACAAAAGCAGCTAGCAGGAACTTAGCTCTCAAACTCGTTATGAAAGGAAACGCTGATGCACTTCAGCAGCTCAGCCATTAAAAGCCTTTCATTTCTGTAATATTTGTGATATCTGATATGATCGTGGTTAAACATCCATCCTTCCACTTTATCCTCTACTAGGGTCATGGGGGGGCCCAATCAGGGGAGAACAATTCGAGCATTGGGCAGATATACCCAAAACAGGGGGGGAATCTATGCTGGATACTCTCACTCACACAAACACACTCTATATGGGGCAATTTGGAGAATTCAATTGACCTTGATCCATGTTTTTGGACTGTGGGAGGAAACCGGAGAACCCGGAGGAAACCCACGCGGACATGGGGAGGACATGGAAACTCCACCCAGATTGGGATACGATTAACATAAATATTAATATTATATATTAATATTTATAATATATGTTACTTAAAATTATTAACATAAATAAATAAACAGGAATAAGCACACGCAGGAAACTGTCGTCTTGCAATTGAAACAAAGTCAAATCAGCAAAACAGGCCATTGTTTGGGCAAAGAAATGAAAAAGATGTAATAAAATTATTTAAAGTACAGAAACTGACCAATAGAAAACAAGAACTAGGACAAACGAAATATCCAATAAAAATGAAAGACGTGGAGACAGTTATATAACGTTCAGACTCGCTATAATAACCAAACAGCTCCATTCTCCTGAACGCCACGCTGCACTTTAGGGTCACTGTTACACTGTGTTTCGGGATTTAAACCCCGCGTGCAAAGCACTAGCGAAATGCAGTGAAAGCAGAAATCTGTGATTCGTTAACTTGCGATGGTTCACTGACTAACTTAATTAATATAATGCATCCAACCAACTCTAAAACGGACAAAACAGAGGTTTGAAGGTTACGACACCGCGGTCTGCGTCTTTATGATAAGTGGATCTGATAAAACGGGCCGTGAGAGCAGAACCCCGTCAGTTCTGCTGAGTGTTCATGCAGAATGGTGACCGTGACTGTCAGACTGCTGCTCTGCTTTACCTCTTGCTCTAAAACACACCTCAGTGTTGTTGAAATTCTCTCTCTCTCTCTCTCTCTCTCTCTCTCTCTCTCTCTCTCTTGCTCTCGCATCATGTTTGTTTCTCCCATTGTTTAATGACATTTCAAACATTACACACAAGCTGACATTTGCCGAGACAGTTCATCTTTCACTGAAGCTGAAGGAAGATTTTTATAAAAATTCATGAGGTTTACACCATGGGCTTCATTTAATTAAATTTGGTTTCTTTTGGCACCAACATAACATCCGACACGTTACCGGTTTTCATATTAGAATCACTGCCGGTTAATTCACGTTGTTTTACATTCCACGTATAAAGTCATCAGGGCTTAGTAGTTGGCACGTTCGCCTCTCAGCACTAGGGATTTCCGGTTCGAATCCCAATCTGGGTGGAGTTTCCATGTTCTCCCCGTGTCCGCATGGGTTTCCTCCGGATTCTCCGGTTTCCTCCCACAGAACAAAAACATGGATCAAGTCAATTGAATTCTCCAAATTGCCCAATATAGAGTCTGTGTCTGTGTGAGTGATTGTGTGCCCAGCAATAGATTGCCCCCCTGTCCTGGGTGTATCTGCCAAGCGCCCGAAAAGTTCTCCCCTGGATGGGCATGGGAACCCCACTGCGACCCTAATATAGGATAAAGCAGAAGATAATGGATGAATGGATGGTATAAAGTCATCATAAAATTCTGCTCCCACCAACCTGATCAGGTTTAAGCTGCTGCTTGAATGAATGAATGAATGAATGAATAAATGAATGTTCGGGGTTTAATCTGGTTGTTGTCCGTTAGTCACCGAACAGGGCGTCGTGTTTCCCTGACTGTTTTTAAACCGTCGTCTGTGTTGAATGTTGAGGGAAAACATAAAGCCTTTTTATTTTCTTTTTGAACTTGTCTTCTTTACGGCTCAACTCTGTGTTGCCATGTCAGAAAACAAGCTGCACTCTGATCTCCTGGGATTTTTTTTTTCCAAGACCCATTTGCAAGTGTGAAATTAGTTGAGTCTGCCATTGCTGTCAGCCGCAGACGGGCTCGGCATTCCGCGAAACACCAGCACGCTGGCCATTTTCTTTTTGTTTGATGGCTTTAGAAATGTTTTATCAGTGAGAGAAACAAAATGTGTGTGTGTGTGTGTGTGAGAGAGAGAGAGAAAGAGAGAAAGAGAGTTATCGTCATGGTAGTTAAATAGTAAAACCTTGAATAATATTTGAATAACTTTGCAAGCACATTCTCTGTTTTTCAGTATTTACAGCGTCTGTCATGGCTCCGTTCCCTCTCTCTGTTTTTTTTCCTGATTAATTTGTTTAATTTAGTCACATCTTCGATCAGCAGCCTCACTCATTTTAGCAGTTTTATGGCTCAACGTGGAAAAATAATTATTATTGGATTGGTGCAACAGGGAGGTTTAGAGTCAGCTGGAGTTTTATTATCACGCGGCGAGAGGAATTTTAGAATTATGCTTTTCTACAGCGTGAACGCGGAGCATTGTCTGAAAAACTATAGGTCTTAAATCCTTATTATTAAACTTGCGAGGCTGTTCAAACATTTTGCACGCTTAATACGGCCCGGAGTTCAGATTTTTTACTTCAGATTTATTCCTCAGCGTGATGATGATTCCCAACATTGTACTTCACTGGAGCTTAAGAACAACCAGCACCACGGAATCCTGAACGTAATGAGTGGAGGACTGGGACAAAACTGAACATTAAATGTTCTGAAAGTGCCATTAAATCAAATGTGCTTCCTGCTGTTGTGTAGTTTTTGTGTAATTTTACACGTTCTACAATAAAAGAAATGGATGTATTCACTGCGTATGAATAATGCATTACAGTTCTATAAAGTGATGGTATTACTTTTATCTTTGCAGAGTGCTGTATATCTGATGGAGCCACAGTGAGGTCATAATAGAAGTTATATATTAATAATAATAATAATAATAATAATAATAATAATAATAATAATAATAATAATAATAACAATAATACTAAAGTGATTTATTTAATATACTGATAAGGTTGTAGTTGCTCTGTGGTTTGATCCCCCGAGTCCTTCATGCTGCCAAAGTGGGCTTTTGAGGCAGGCCCTCAACCCTCATTGCTCCAGGGTCACTGCATCATAACTGACGTTGTGCTCTGACTTCAAAAATCAAATTGGGATATTAATTAGCTTTGAATAGAAAACAACCAATTATGCAAAACCAAAAGCATTATTAATCGTCTTAATTCTCTTTCTGTAAAGATGCTGCTTTATGACTGGAACAGCTCCAGCGCTCGGGCTCCGGGGTCAGTGTGTGGAAGAGGACCTCGTCATCTTTATATAGCATTTTGCACCAGGTGACCTGTAAAGACGTCATGATAACGCTTTGTTAATCGATTTACTGAATCCATCACTGTTAGAATGTATACATATAAAAACTCATTTAAGTCCTTAACTCTGTCTAATTTATGTTGCTTGCTGGTTAATAGAGTTTTTATTCTTTTATAAAGGAAGTAAAATAATTATTTCAGACCCTTTTACTCAACCACATGCCCACACACACACACACACACACACACACACACACACACACACACACACACACACACACACATACACGTCAAAGAAAATGCATTTACTCCCAGATTTCTTTGCTTGTTATGTTGCACAGCTTGGTGCTTGAATATTGCTTCTCTTTCTCTGTGTTTTTAATTCAATTTGTGGAAAATAATAGTGAATTGAGCCAATGACAACACATACATTTTATTTCAAAGCCTTAATAACACAGCCCCTCACACGCCAGCATAGCCATGCTCCCCTCATGGTTTTAGAACCACTGAATCACCGAATCACTGAGAAACTGAATCACTAGACACCTGCTTTTATTTTTATTAGACACTGAAATGCTCCATTCTGTGCATGATGATGTTTAATATTTGTGCAGTTTGTGTATAATTAGTGTTCTGTATGTTATCTCTGTTTTCTATATTAAATTAATCACTTTACTGAAAGTGATTCACTTTGCAGGAAACTAACTTCTGTGACCCTCATAATAAAGCAATCGTAAGTTTGTGTAATAAATGCAAACATAGCTCCCACCTGCAGAGTAACATCACCGGATATTTTGTCCTTGATCTCAAGGAGGAACAAAGTAATTCTCATATTTTAGAACAGAACACTAATTGCCTGTCAACAACTCTGTGAGCTAATGCTGAGTCACTGCTGATTGGTTCAGCAGCACCGACTGACTTTATTTGCATTCAGACGAAAGGTTCAGGGCCACGAGGTAAAGTAACGTTCTGCATCTACAGAATAAACGGGTCTGCAGGACCTCATTAGCCTCCATTTTCCTCCAAAACATCTGTCTGTCCAGTCAGCGTTCATTCGCTCACCCTCCCACTCACTCATCACTCATCCATCCCTCATACCCACGTACAGTGTCTTTCCCTGCTACAGTTCAAGCATACTTTTTTTCCCCTTCTATTTAATCACATAACTCTCGTAGCAGAAATCTTCAAATGCATGCAGCTCTTTATTAATAAAACTTAAAGGTTACCACAAAAAATGGATGCGAATCAGAAGAAGCTGCCTAGTTCTCAGAAAACCTCAGGTCATGATTAATGTAGATTTCACATTTGAGGCTTGGGTTTGTAAAGCGATGCTTACTATGAACATGCACTGCATTAATACTTCATAATGACTTGACAAACAGATCAGAGCTTTCCATACCTGTGGCCTCTGTACACAAATACTGACGTTTAGAACGATGAGGCTCACGTACAGACTCTTTAGGTAGCTTTAATCAGATCGGTGGTTTTAATCGTTTAAATGATGGTAAATGGGAGAAAGTTGATCAAAGCTAGGATTAGACCACTACTGAGACATTAACAAACAGAGACTGTGGAGTGTAAATCAGCCTGCTGGGTTTATACACTCGGGTTTTCCTCATTTCCACCTGCACAGGGTAAGTCAACATGAGCGCTGGCTCATCTGACGGGATTTGCTGTGACATCATGACTGAAGGTTCTTTAACTATCCATAAACCTAAGGATGAAAATTATTTTCATTTATCTGTCAAGTGGCAACAACTTTATTTACTACTCATTTATAACTGCAAACGGAGGGATTAACTTTAAACTGGATTTGTATCAGATGTATTGCTATTAATTCTATATTGATTTGTGTGTAATAGAGTCTATTAGTTGGTATGTTGTATGGAATCATGTATTGATGCTGGAACAAAAACGATTTAACAAAACTCTCTCTCTCTCTCTCTCTCTCTCTCTCTCTCTCTCTCTCTCTCTCTATATATATATATATATATATAATATTTTGTCCTGGCCTCCTGCTATTGTGATGTCACTTATTTCCTTCAGATTACCTTAATAACTAAATTTATATTCTGAATTGAGATAAAACTCAAAATGAAATGACTGATATTAAGTTTTATTTAAACTATAAAACTACAATGTCTGTGTTGATGTACAGTATGTTCAAATTTAGATCATTTGCATGCAGTATATTGTAATTGTGCACTCAATGTACTAGAGACTTTCCCAGCTCTTACTGGTCGACACATTCTTAAACGGACTAGAGTCATTAATAATAAACCTGTCTTTTTACTAAAACAAGAAACCCACCTAGACGTGGGGAGAACATGCAAATGCCACACAAAATATGCTCAGGCCATCCTCACTGGAAACTGATTTCAGGTCTCATGAGGAGACAGCAGTTCCCACATTATGCGTCACTCTATCTGCTGTCATTACAATAGCAGCCATTAGGAGTGGAACATTACGATCGTGTCGGAGAATAAAACGACTTTAAGAGAAAGAGTTTCACAATAAAACCGTCTGAAATGCACCGTATCTCCTGCTTTCCATCATATTTCATTTTAAGGTAATACAATGGGTGATGATGGAGACTCTTTACAAACTCTTTAAAGTGTTTTCTTTTGTGAACGAAGACGTAGCCGTTCAACGCAGATTTAAAAAGGGACTCGAGTTAGACGCGAAATAAAGGAGCTTTAATATATAAGGGTTCATAGGTTTAACTTTTTTATTCTAGCTTTGAGACGTAGCATTTATTCATCGCTGTGATGCAACCCGACAATGTATTTATTTATTTATTTTTAAAAACACCTGCATTGTAGTTCAGAGTGCAAATACATATGAATTTTGTACTTACACATCTCAGATAATCACACAGCACTCCAGCGTTCTGCAAAACTGTCAAAACTAACACATTTCCCATGAAGCTTTGTATGAATATAGTGTTATGTCAGTAAATTTGTCCACAGTATAATAAACTGAAACCCATCTATTAGTGTGTTGGACTAACTTTGTCCTTCAGACCTGCAGCAGCTTGTTGTAAAGGTTTCTGGTGTTATTTCTGTAATATAACAGCGTACGCAGTTACCACTGACATTCTCCGAACGTGCTCTACAGCAGTATTAGATGCTGATCCATTTCTGTTATGGAACAATGCTTTGTGTACGATTATATTTCACATAAAGGTGCATTCCGTTCATCATGAGTCTCGACGTCCTCCTCTGACCTCGTCTAGTCAGTGAGTTGTTTACATTCACTGATTTCTGTTTTGCTGGATGGCTTTTCTTTATCGCACGTGTTCTCATGGTCAGGTGGTTCTGTAAAAGCTCTACATAACCAAGGACAGTTCCAAGTGTCAGGTGGAGTGGTGTAAAGCACACCCCCACTGGAGCACTTAAAAGTGATGCGAGATTTGTTTACTGTTTGGAAAATTCCACACTGCAAAAAATGAACAAAGGCCTGTTATTAGCAACGTTCAATTTATTTAATGAACGGTTTTAGACTCAGATGATCATCAGATTATAACCCCACCCAAAAAGAACACGCCTTCCTCCACTCATACCCAACTGTTCTCCAAATGAGCCTCGACAAACGTAGCTTCACATCAGTGACTGCTATGTTCTCATTAATTTGAGAGATCTCTGCCCTCGCCCGGCTTTAAATCCGATTGTTGACTTTATTACTCGGACATCCTGCCGACATTTGAAAGATTTCTGGACCAAGATGAGTTGCTTCTCACCAGAGACTGCGTTTCTATACTTACCCTTCCCACTGCTGTAGACCAATTATCGTTATTCTTTTTCACAAAGCAGGACGAGTGATTTGTCAGATGATCTTCCACTGACTCTAGCTTTTTTTTTTTTTTTTTTTTTTCTCCCTGCTTTCAGTGGGATGCAAGGAAGTGCTGCGTAACGAGCTCCAGCTTCTCTGTGTAATGATGTCATTTAGTTTCACTAATGTGCTCAGCTCTGACTTTGCTGGAACTTTAGTCTTGCTTGAAAGTTTGTTCATTAACCCCCCAACATGTTATTGAGATTCTGCTGGACTTGCTGCTTCTGCGCCGTGCTTTAGTTTATTAGCTTTGTTCTGTCTGCTCTGAGAATGGAACCGTAGTGGGTTCTGTGGTTTCACCACGCAGAGAAACGTTCCCGAGTTAACTTTTAGTCTCCAGTTGTTTTATGTTTTCGAGCTTTGCGCCAGTGTGCAGACCTGCAAACCAGCCTCGGAGGGTTGGGATAATTTTGCGTCTGTTTTGCGATCTTTCGGACTCATTTCATCCAGTTGTATTTTTAGGTGCCGTCCAAAATGCAGTCACAGAGCATTAACAGTCCACTTTACACTTTTTTTGAGTAAAAGTCATCAAATCTCTGCAGGAAAACTATGGAAGGAGCACATTCAGCAGTAATGAATGAGTAACGGGTTGGATGCTAGAATTTTGCCAAGGGGGTTCATGATGTCACTTAATTCTGTCTAAACAGTGCAGTTTCTATGGATACAATGAATTTTGGGGGGCGATGACAAACAGAAAACAGAAAAAAATGTTGGCCAGTTTATTAGGTTCACCTCCCGCCATCTGTAGTCTGTTTCTCTGATAAAAGTCACCATATGTGGTTGGTGGATGGCTTACTGCAGTGTTGTGGTGTTGGTGGTGGTGGTGTTATGTTTGTGGGAATCAGACAGAGCAATGCTGCGGGAGTTAAAAACCTCAGTGTAACGTCTGGACTCTTACAATTTAGAAAATCCAGAAAAAGCACAAACACTGTTTCTAAACGTACATTTACAACAAAACCTAATAGATGTGATTTTTTTTTTGAAAATCCAGTAAAGTTCTGGAGTGCTGGATATAAACATAATGAGGACTACAGAATGATGCTCCAGATCTGTAGGCTGTTTGTTTACAGCAGAAAAAATAGGCAATATGATTTGTTTCATTATATTTTTAATCTGCCGTTGATTGTATTTAGTTACACATGAATAAATTATCACCCGAAAGTGTCATATACAGTACGTGATTTGTAATAAGTTGTGCCTAATGTAGTTTTTCGTTAAATTAACACTTGTTAGGAGAATTATATAATAATTGGATAAGGCTGTATAATAAGTTTGTTTACCTCAAATCAGTCCGAGGTGAATTGGTCACATATTAATTAAAAAATTTGTTTTTTTTTTAAGACTTCATTACAAGATGTAGGTTTTGTGCTTGTGTAAATCAAGTGTGCAACTTCCCCATCTGGGTTTTTTAAGGGTAATTAGGGATTGAGAATAATAGTAAAAAGTGGCATATGTCACGATGAGGTACCACTGCTGAGTGTACAAATGAGGTTGTTATTTAACACTCTTGGATGTAATTAAGCACAATAAACAGCTCAGCGAACATCCTGACACCGCTGGAAGGATTGATTTGAAGACGACGTTAACACCCCGTTTTGGTATAACAGCTTTAATGCTCTGTTTTTAAAATAACACGTCGACGGTGTGGGAATCCTGAGACATCTGACTAAACTAAGAGGACCATTCATTTGTTTTCATGTGAGATTGACACTTAATCTCACTCTGCACATGCACATGTGGGGAAATTTACGGGGGCAATTTTGAGCAGATGTTTTACCTTGAATGCATGTTTTTGTACTGTGGCAGGAAACCGGAGAACCCGGAGGAAACCCAGGCAGAAACGGAGAGTAGATCAGTATTTTAATATCATTACTAATGTGTTTTTTCAGCTACATCAGTGTGCGCTGTACAGCCACCTGATGCATCCTGACAGTCGGCTCTGTGGTTCACATGACAACATTCATCCATCCATTATCTTCCGCTTTAACCTATATTAGGGGGGGTTCCCCATGCCCATCCAGGAGAGAACATTTTCAGACACCAATCTATCACTGGACACTCTCTCACTCACACAGACACACTCTATATGGGCCAATTTGGAGAATTTAATTGACCTTGATCCATGTTTTTGGACTGTGGGAGGAAACCGGAGAACCCGGAGGAAACCCACGCGGACACAGGGGGAACATGGAAACTCCACCCAGAATAGGATTCGAACTGCATTAATTAATACTGTGTTGTTAACCATCTGGATGATAAAATCACGTCAGCAGATTCTCTGTGCTCAATGGAGCCTTGAAATGGCTGTTGATATGGGAAGGAGGACCGAGACGTGATATCAGGACAATTATATTTCACATTTGTGCTAACTTCAAAGTCACATTTGTCATAAAAATCTAATAAGGTAAATTCAAAGAACAAAAATGAATGAGTCAGTGTGAGGTTGCTTCTCAACTTGAACTCTTCATCTGCTTTACCGTTGTCATGTCTCAACGAGAGCCTGCTGGTTCCCATGACAACTGTATTTCTCAGTGCCTTGAATGTTTGCGTGCATGTGTGTGTGTGTGTGTGTGTGTTTGTTTGTGCATGTGTGTAGAGAAAGAATTGCACTGGTTCTACATTCTGTCAATGCGAGCATCAAAGAGAGAAGCTCAGAAAGTCTGAAGCTTGTAAATGTGGGTGCTTTTGAACATGATCTCTGCCCGAGATGCAGCACAACATAATGCAACAAATGTCATCTGTGGGAGTAACAATACCAGAGATCATGGAATAATAATTGCCTGAATCCATATCACTGTGTTTTTAGGATATTATTTCTGATCAGTTTGGAAACGTTGTATGGAGCCATCTGGGACGAGGGGGTCAGATATTTATTTAGTGAAAAGGCTGAAATTTCTCTTTATGACAAAAATACAACAAAAGCTGTAAACTTTTAAACCTTCTAATAAAAATATCCAAACATGCATCAACCATAAATCACTTAGAATTCTGCATTACACGAGTTAAAAATTACACAGATAAATAATAATGAACATTCATTCATTCATTCATTATCTCCCGCTTTATCCTCTATTAGGGTCGCGGTGGGGTTCCCCATGCCCATCCAGGGGAGAACATCTTGGGCGCTGGGCAGGTACACCCAGGACAGGACGCCAATCCATCACTGAGCACATACTCACTAACACACACACACTCTATATGGGGCAATTTTGAGAATTCAATTGACTTGATCCATGTTTTTGGATTGTGGGAGGAAACCGGAGAACCCGGAGAAAACCCACGCAGACACGGGGAGAACATGGAAACTCCACCCAGATGGGGATTCGAACCGGGAATCCCTAGAGCTGAGAGGAGAACGTGCTAACCACTAAGCCACCGTGCTGCCCAATAATGAACATATAATAGAAAATAAAGCTGATTAAGAATAAACTCGCTGACTAAAATCGCTGGTGATTTAAATTTGCTAGTATCAGTTAAACTTAAATGTATTATATTACATCTAATTTTTCTATATTCTGTTCATTAATATTTGTATTTATAGCTATAATTTCTTTATTCATTTTTTTTGTATAACACTGTAAATGGGGAATCTGTGACAACTGCAATTTCCCCCTGGGGATTAATAAAGAATTCTGATTCTGAGGCTAAAAGCAGACTCACAGAGCAACAAAGCAGCAACCATTCTATCTAAAACTAAAGGTTGGCCACAACAAAGTGGGTGAGAAGGACATGAAAACATTCAATCTAAAAATATCCTCCATTAGCAGTTAAATAAAAATAATATCCTCAAATCAGGAAGCACGAGTGTATTAGTCTCCAGCCCTAAAGTGTCCTGAGTTTTGCAATAGCAAATGCAGAAAGCAGCCTGGCTGACCAGCTGGACATCAAACTGAGGATGACCAACATCATCATCACCGACTCTCTCTCTCTTAACGATGCGGAGCCTCCTCAAGTTTAACTTACAGCACAGACCCTTTGCACAGAGAAGCCACAGGTGAGATACATTACCTCACCTGCTACCCTGGCTCCACCTATAATTCACAAATCAGTGCTTGATGCCAATTTTTTTCTGTAGTTTAGTAAAACTGATGTGTCTGTCTCATGAACATAAAACATCCAAATCCAAAGGATGGCGTTCGGAACACCAGCAGGGCGTCATGTGGTTTTGTGACCTCAATGTAAAAATCTGTACTCTTTGTTAAAGAAATTCTGCTGTGTCATCTGCATTATTATTCCATTAATATATTCAACATATCATTATTAAATCGGCTTTGAAAACAACTCGTCTCGTTGTCTGTGCTGAGTGAAAAATCTGAGATTAATTAGCAAACGTCTGTCATGTCACATTTCATTATACATTTAAGAAAAAAAACGTCAAGAAATCCTGTGACTGACAGTTAAAGAGGAATAAGGTTTCAATATGGATCAAAAGAATCAGGATAAATTATGCTGATAGAATGTTATGAACAACTGGCTTCGACTGGAGCACTCCAGCAGACAGAGCACTGATCACTGGGAAGAAACGCTGCAACATCTGAACTTCATTTTGGGATGTGGCTGCTTATTTCTGGCAATGTAAGTCAATGTTAGGGAGGAAAATCAGGCCCTCCTTAAAACCGAGTCATAATATAATGAAATTAGAAAATGAAACACATCAGCGGACGCATCCTTTGTGCCGATCATTTTTTAATCCCCCAGAATGAAAGCTCTTAATAGGTTACACCCCTTTAATGATATCCAACACTGATTGTTGTTTCAGCAGGCTGATATTTTGCACTACCGATGTTTCATATCAGAGTAATATTTAAAACTGTCTCATACCAATTACACGCACAGATGCCTTTCCTGTGCTCATGAAATTTGCAGTGCTCTTAATTTGCGAAGGCTGTGTGCTGGAACGGACAATCCTAATGCAGCAAGAACCCAAATAGTGCTCGGATCATACACTAACCTATAACAGCACAGCGCTCGGTTTTGTGCTCGTCAGCTGGTCCGGAAAGATCCGTGGTGCTCGTTCTTTGATCGATTCTGGTGAAAGATCTGACTTTCAAACCAAACTCTCAGGGTTGTTTTTTTTTACTGTTGGATTAGAATTCTTTGATGAAGATCAAGTTAAGCGTATATATGTTGTGCTGTAGCGAAAGCAGCTTTACGATGTTTAAAAGCCTAAACGGTCAAAGTACAAAAACGACGTGAGTACGGGAAAGAAAAAAAATGTATTGTTTAAAAAAATGTTTATTTCTAGGAAGACATCTTGTGAGGACCAAGATTCAGAGGTTCAGAGGCAGCCCCTCCTCCTTACACAGCCAAGAGATGGATTACTGCTCGTCATCATTCACCCAATATCACATCATGCATTATTAATCAGCGCTGATCAATATATCGATTAGTCAATAAACAGTGTATGGACTGATTTATTTGGAGCAATGACTCAGCAGACCTGCCCATACTGTATAATAATAATGACATTCGTTTGTTATCTGTAATGCCTCAGCTGTACAGTCACACACAGCCGTGCGTTATGGACAGTTTTACTTCTTCAACAATGAGGGAACAGTTTGGGAAAGACCCTTCTGTGTTCCAGATTGTGCCCCAGTGCGTGAAGCAGGCTAAGGGGGTGTGGAGGAACACGACTGGCCTAAACCCAAACCCCATGAACCAGAACCCAGATTGTGAGCCAGGGCTCCTTGACCAACATCACTGTTCGATCTCACAAATACACATAAGCAGCAATTTCCACAGGCACACAGAGACCTTCCAGAACAGACCTTCCCGGAAGCCGTTAGAGCCGTTAAATGGTGATTAATTCGGAACTGGATGTTGTAACGCTCCAGCAAATCAGAGTTTCAACATAAAGACGAATAAATGGAACCTTCATCTTCCTCACATCTCTGATGTCATAAACCCCTGCTCTATTATTTCTACCACAACTTTTGCATTATAAGTTGTAAATGCTGCGTCATGCTGTAATTAAGAAACTCAGCAACACTTCCTTTCCATGATGGCGTAACTAATAGGGTGTCAAATGTTGGCACAAACATCGGAGCATCTTAAAACAACAAGCCACCTCCTCACTGTCACTTTAAATTATTCATATTATCAGACTCGTCTCTATTCTCAGTTAACCAGAACAGAGTTCTAACCGAACTGCCAGCCAGTCTTACTTATACATCGGAAGTGTTATGTATTACATTTCCTTCCTGTTTATGAAAAGTAGTTTAATTAAGGATCGATTAAAATAAGAAGCAGTTCCAGCCGATGACCCTTTATATAGTGGGAAGGACGTGAATGGTCATGTTACCAGAACGTCTAAAATGACTGGAAAGCTTGATGTTTTCAGATGTTCTGCCTGCAAATGCAAAAAAAGAAAAAAAAGAGATCCATCTAATTGTGCAGTGATTTAATATCCTCGGACCTATAAGTTACATGGAATATAGAATTGCTGGATAATTTGATGCAAAAGTAGAATCAGCTCAAGATGTATATATGTAATTCAATTAAATTCAAGATTACTTTGAAGATTTCTAGACACTTTAAGCCTTTATTTCCTGAAGAAAAGAACTTTAGGAGCCAATGTCTGCAGTTTTATTGACTTCAGATTCATCAGTGAAACATCGGGCAGTTATACACTGTGTATAACCTGCAGACAAACATCCAAACAGGGCTTTTAGATGACATGGGGTGGGGGGGGGACAAAGTGCGGTGGATGAGTGATGTGAGAGCTCTTATCTGATATAATCAGCACCATGCGGTCCTCGCGGGGGGGGGGGGGGT